>JACEII010000054.1:1120611-1140113 GCA_014332785.1 Antheraea mylitta | reverse complement strand
TATATATATATATATATATATATATATATATTTTATACTTGTTTACTAGTGTCTTACTCCGATTCATTTTTAACAATGGGTGAACATTGAATTGAGTAAAAAATAGTTAAAAAAACCGCTACACACTCTAATTATTGTAAATTTCATGCTTACAGATCAGTTACGTTACTTTGTTGCAATGGAATGAACGATCAAAAAATTCATACTTACAATTTTCATTTTTCCACTCCAAAATTTTGAATGTACGTTTGAGAATATTTAACAAATTCCTATAGAAAAACTATTGAAAAAATAGATCCAAGTTAAAAAAAAAAATAATTTGGTTAACCTTAACAATGCACTTTATTTTGTTAAAAAAAAGGAACAATGTGCTATAGTTTTTTTAAAGCTTGTACGCCTACTCACAATTAAAGTGCAAAGTTATTATAGTTAGTCTTTAAAAGAAGTGTTTTTACAGAGTACGGAACTTACTTTACTGAAAAAAGAAATACGAGTCGATTAGTTTCAATCAGAGAACGCGAAAAAAAATATTTCGACTAAAAAAACAAATTTGATTGTAAATTTCCCGCATAATGACCGTGAAATGACCCATACATATATCAGTATAGATTTTAATTAGTTTGGCACATGACGTCGTGCTCACGATTTCATAAGGGGGTACCATTAGTTATGATTTAATATAGTTCGTATGGTTTCAGTGGATAAGTATAAGGGGATCCTGACGCTGCGCGAGCAGCAACGCAGTGCGGACCGGTGTGCGCCTCGACGGGGCCGACCGCCCTCCGCCGCCGCACATCTGCAGCTCGACGCGCTCTTCCAGAACGAGGATGAGGTAACTTTCTCCTTATTACTCTTTATTACCTATATCTGTATATCTCTAAATTTATTATTTAACCCACTGAACCTAAAAGGCTGGTTCTCAAATTCGTTTCTTGAAAAACACGTAGAGGGGCTCGGTGAAAGGTTCTCATTTCAAAGACTGTACATAACCAAATAATACTAGAAAAAAAAACCCACGATGGTTATATATCACCATATTTCCCTCCAGTGTAACCCTTAATACATTAACACCCACTCCCCCTTGAGGGGTCTACCACCTTGTACCCTTCAGACAGCAGTCGGGGCTCCTTAGGAAGGGACAATAGTTGTCAGGGAAGCAGACATAATGTCGATGAATCCTGTTATCCCGGACGATATCTGTAAGAGGATACCATGGGCTTTAAGTTAGTGTGAATATGGATGGATGTGTTAAGGATCTCCTCACGATTTAAAAAAAGGATACACAATATGTAATACCTCGAGAATTATATATTGCCACAATATTAGTGTATCATAACTTAAAAGCTATTATTATTTTATTAAGTTTACTAAGAGATAACTGATAAAATAATATAAGAGGTTGCTGGTGAAGTATAAATGTTCGTATACAGGCGCGGAAGTTACTGCGGATTCAAAGGCGGGGCGCCACACTAGCGCTGACGAGTCTCACGAAGTACTTCGGCGATGAACTACCAGAAAAGCTACCCAAACTGTGGGAGTTTATAACGGATCCTTTTGAGAAGGTCTTGACTGATTCTGGTGAGTTTTTATTGTCTATAGGTTAAATCATTTTATTGCAATCTCGCCTGATTATTGTTAGCAAACTGTTAATTACTACGTAGGATGCGATTAGCTAGCAAGGAACAATAAAACACAGTGCGCAGACGGAATGACGTATAATGAAAGGAAAAAGGAAATTACATTTGACATTAGTAATGTTGCCAGAGAGTGCAACAGACAATTCAGTGTGGTTGCGTTCACATTCCAACATCCTCCCTTGAACGCAAGCCCATACTCTTCAAGTGCTGATGAAGTTTCATTTTTGATAAAGCTTTCGTTAGACAGTCTGCAATCATGGAGCTGGTGCAAATGTACTTGATGGAAAGATCACCACATATAACCTTTTCCCGTATGTAGTGATGACGGACATCAATATGTTTACTTCTACTATGGTATGCAGAGTTACCTGTAAGATGAATTGCACTTTGGTTATCACATAATATAGTAATACTATCAACTTTCATAGAAGGCCACAATTCATAATGTAATTGTCTCAGCCAAATAGCCTCTTGAGAAGCAGCTGAGATTGCCATATATTCAGCTTCTGTCGTTGACAAAGCAATAGTCTGTTGCCTTTTAGAATTCCATGATATAGCTGCATCCTGATATATAAAAACATATCCGGTACAAGATCTTCTTTCTTCAGTACAAGATGCCCAGTCAGAATCACAATATCCAATGATTTCCTGATTAATATTAGCCTTGTAACATATTTTTAGATATCTTGTAGCTTTTAAATATCTGAATATTCTTTTAACAGCACTCCAATGTTGTACTGTTGGAGTCTTATTATAACGACTTAGTGTTTGTACAGCATAGCTGATATCAGGCCGTGTCCCTTGTGAAATATACAATAAGCATCCTATTGCTTCTTGATATGGTATATTATCCAGTATACAATCTTCAGAAAACTTTGAATAGTTTACATTAGTATCCATCGGAGTTCCCACTGAATTACAGTTTTCCATTTGAAAACGTTCCAATACACTTTTTATGTATCTTGATTGATCTATACAAATTCCCTTATGATCATCATATGAAATCCGAAGACCAATATAATAATTAGCTTTTCCTAGGTCTTTCATTTTGAAATTTGTCATTAATTTTTCCTTTACCTTAATTGCCAATTCTTGGCCTTTATAAAATAACAATAGATCATCAACATATATTGTTAAAATCATAATATTATTTTCATCTTTATGTAAATAATACACACATGGATCTAATTGTGACTTTTGAAAACCAATTTTATATAAATAGTTTTCTAACTTTTTATTCCAAGTCCGGCTTGCTTGTTTCAACCCATATATAGATTTGTTTAGTTTACATACTTTATTTGATCCATTTTCATATAAAGGTGGTTGTGTCATGTACAACTCCACATCTATATCACCTTGTAAAAATGCTGTTATTGCATCAAGTTGCTCAATTTTTAAGTTGTATCTGGCTGCTGATGCAAGTAAGTATCTAACAGAAGTTAAACGCACCACAGGTGCATAGACTTCTGTGTAATCTATACCATATCTTTGTTCATAACCTTTAATTACAAGTCTTGCCTTATACTTTATTATGCTTCCACAAGCATCAATCTTGGTTTTAAAAACCCATTTGCAAGGAATTGCTGATTTTCCTGGAGGTAGCTCGGATAATGTCCATGTATTATTATCCAGTAATGAGTAATATTCACTATCCATGGCTTTTATCCACTCATGAGCATTAGTACTTTCCAACGCTTGCTTTATTGTCTCTGGATCTTGTTCTGATATTTCAGACAACTTATTTTGACACAGAAAGGTAGGTATAGTATTCATTTTCCTTTTTATTTTCATATTTCGAGTAATCACCTGTTGTGTGCTCGGTATGACAGTACCTTTAGGTATATAATCATCATCAGAATCTTCTTCACTAGGAGAATTAGAGCAATTATTATCCTTGACTTTACTCACACTTTCACATGCACTGGATTCACTTACAATAGAGTTATTTAAATTTTCTTTGGACTTTTCCTCAGCAGAAGTATCTAAAGGTAATAAAGAAAAGTTTCTTTGCACACTTTCCTCTAAAAACATTACATCTCTACTTCTTATTATTTTTCCTTCTGTTTCATCATAGAAACGATAACCTTTTGATTCAGGGCAATATCCCACAAACGTTAATTCTTTTGATTTACTATCCCACTTCAATCTTTTTGCTCTAGGTATATGTACCATAGCTCGACAACCAAATATCCTCATATCCTTAATATTCGGTTTAATACCAGTCCACATTTCTTCTGGAGTCCTGTAGTTGATAGATTTTGTAGGTGAATGGTTAACAATATAAGCCGCTGTTGAGACAGCTTCTGCCCACAGTTTCTTGGGTAGTTTTGAATCTAACATACATTTTGCTCGTTCAATTAATGTACGGTTCATTCTTTCACTCATTCCATTTTGTTCAGGAGTGTAAGGGATGGTGAGCTGTCGCTTGATCCCAGAATCCATACAGAATTTATCAAAAGCTTCATTCACATACTCCTTACCATTATCAGATCTCAACGTTTTTATTCTAATTTCTAACTGATTTTCTACTAATTGTTTAAACATTTTGAACTTCTCAAGAACTTCTGATTTACATAGCATAAAGTAAACAAAAACTTTTCTAGAATAATCATCTATAAATGTGACAAAGTATCTGGCACCACCAAGTGACTTTTCTTCCATTGGGCCGCATACATCAGAATGTATTACCTCCAGAAGACCGGAAGCCCTTGTGCCAGTATTCTTAAACGGTTCCCTTGTCTGTTTACCTTTTAAACAGGTATTACATATCACATTTTTCTTTATGTTCAAATCCATGTCAACTCCTTCAACAGATTCATTAAGTTTTTGTAGAGTATGATAACTTAAATGTCCCATTCTTTGATGCCAAAGATGGGCTGAGGATAACAAAGCAAATATCTCATTATGTACAACATATAAATTGTTCTGTGCATAACCCGTCATGATCAGTTTTGAATTTTGATATATTTTACAGCAATCTTTAACAAATTCTATTTTACAATTATTTTGAGTCATCTGATGTATTGATAACAAATTTACTGCCAGTTCAGGAACATACAAAACATTTCTTACTTGTATGGTGCCAATTAGCTTATTGCTGTCTCCATCATAACTTTCTATATTTACTTTACCACAGCCCTTCACTATTAATGTCTTGTTGTCTGCTGTCTTAATGCTGGCAACTGAAGCAGGTCCAAAATCATATAATATCTCTCTGTTATTTGTCATATGCATTGCCGCTCCGGAATCAATATACCAACAGCCATTCTCCAGTCCTGGTGACACTGGAAAAGCACCCACAAAGCTGGAAGGATTGCAAAGTGTTGTATTATTATCTGTGGTTTTATTAAACACTCTTCTTTGATTTGAGTTCTGATTCATATGACAATATTTAGATATATGACCGTACTTGTTGCATTTAAAGCAACGAGGGCCTTTAGGGGAAGGTTTATAATGTTTACTATTACTTTTACTATGATTAGAATAAAAAGCAGCAGAGTCATTAATACTTTTAACATCCTGCAATATTTTTGTCTTTACTAAGTCAGTACTTATTATCACACCCGAGCTTTCCATTGCCATTATCATTGGCTTGTAGGCATCCGGTAGTCCAGCAAGGAGTAGCGTTCCTAGCCACTCATCACCGACTATAAAATTAATATTTCTAAGCTTATGTGCACAAGTTATAACTTTGTTAACATTATTTTCTACAGAACCACATGTCTCTAAATTTGTTGTGATTAATTCACGTAAAAGACCTACCTTTCTGGTCAGCTCCGAGTCATCAAACGCTTTCCTAAGATTATTCCATACCTCTTTTGAAGTGTTAGCTTCCTGTATATGGATGTAATTGATTGAATCAATCAATAGGATTATTTTTGACTTGGCTTTTATATCTTCGTCTTTAGTAAATTCCCGTTCGCCATTTTCCACGCACTTCCATAGGTCCTCGTGTTCGAGGTACGTCTTCATTGCAAAACTCCACGTTGAATAGTTTTCTCTGCCTTTCAAACGTTCAATCTGGGCTATAGTGCCTGCCGATGTCATTGTAAATAACGGTGTGATAATCCAACAGAACCTAAAATGCGAGATCGGTTTGAGGTTACCGGTAACCCCAAATTCGCGTATCACAATTACAAAACAATACGAAAATATTATACTGTCCCTATACTACACTAATCGGGCGTCCTGGGCCCATAACCTGTTAGCAAACTGTTAATTACTACGTAGGATGCGATTAGCTAGCAAGGAACAATAAAACACAGTGCGCAGACGGAATGACGTATAATGAAAGGAAAAAGGAAATTACATTTGACATTAGTAATGTTGCCAGAGAGTGCAACAGACAATTCAGTGTGGTTGCGTTCACATTCCAACAATTATACGTAATTATGTGATCTAAGATGGCAAAATTAATCAAACTTGGTTTATTTTCGTCTCGATATTAGAATTTAACCAACTTTTGGATAATACTTCTGATCCACTAACGTCCTTGAAACTTATGTGGAAAGTGTATAAAATAATTGTAAGGTTTATTGTAATTTATGGGTGAAAATGTTAAGATGGATTTTAAGTAGGTGGTAGAGCCACACTGATTTCAGCATGAATGGGTCGGCTCACCCCCGGTACTACCACCCGACCCACAGAAGCACCGACGTGAACTAACATTGCTTGCATTGTTGCGTTTCGTTCGGTCAGCAAGAGGGCTGTATGCCCACCTCTCCTTTCTCCCTTCCTCACCTCCTAAATCCTACACCAACACAGGCTGGCAACGCAATTGCGACTTCCTGATGTTGCTGGTGTCTATGGATGGTAATACCTGTTCGTTGGCCTCCTATGATATTTAAAAATAAAAGAAAACAGCATCAGTAACGGGAGTTCTGGTGTATTGGATTAAAAAACTGTTCAGTGTTAGTGGTCATATATACGAATGAAGAATGTTAATAAAATATTTATATGGGTTAAGATTGTGGTTACCTGGGTAGATATCATGAAATGTGCAGACATCGATGAACGAGTTTGTAGTTAGTTTTAGTTTTTACACTGGCGAGTTTAATGCAACAATACTTTTTACCTGGTAATCACCGTATTGCTGTCAACAATAAAAGTCATTGTATGTAGTAAGTCAGTATGTAATGCTTGCGCGACCCCGAGACACTCCCTTAGAGCGGCGTAGGTTGTCGTGGATTTTTTTTATTGATTAGTGTTAGACTCAGTTTAGGTCCTCTCCGGGGACCTGGCAAGTCTATTGAAGAGGTTTCCCACGTCAAAAAAAAAAGTAATGCAAATACTAAAAAGAAAAAACAAGTTGTATTACGAGTTTCGGTGTGAAAAACCTATTAATAAGTAATAGTAAAACTTGTGCGGAGTTATTACAGTAAAGTTAAATACGTATTGAATATTTACTTTAAAAAAAGTTTCGTATTAAAAGGACCGCGGTCGCCGGAGGCAAGTACGCGTTATCCTTTTTTCGCAAGTCTAACTTTTTTTTAACGTGGTGAGAAAATCCTCATGGACTACCAAGCTCCCGGGGGGAAGCCCGACTTGAGCCGCCCACCACCTACGTGCTAGTCACGCAGGGGTGGGGTCTTTCGGCGACTCTAACCGGCTAAAACTCCACGACATCCTACGCCGCACTATGGGAGTGTCCCGGGGTAGCGCGAACAAGCTCCGCAACACCCCCGGCGGCAGGCGTTTCCCACGCCACACCCGGCTGAGGCAGCTTGGTTGCGAGACTGCCTCCCAGCCCGCCAAACCCGTGCAATAGGAGTCCAGGCCCCCGACCCTTTCCCCCTGGGTTCGCCGGCAGCGGAAAGCCTAGGGCGTTCCGCCGCCACCCCACGATTGATTTTTTACTGAGGTTTACTTCTCCTCCGCCTGAGCCATCCTGAGGTTCCCTCCAGCCTACCAACCAACGCAAGTCTAACCTAACCTAACCAAAGCGAAACAAAAGAGCAAGATGGCGAATATTCAGCGAGCGCGGTGCATTTAAAACGATACCTTTTTAAAGCAAGTATTCAATACGTATTTAACTCTTTTGTAATAATACCGGTGATGTTTAGTGATGCAACATATGATCATAAAAAATAACGTTATAATAGTGATGTCGATGTGTCGAGGTCATCGATGTTTATGAATCGTATATCGATATCTTAGAAAAAAAAATCTATATCTCGTTTATTCCACGAAATAGAATTAAAAAATAATAATTTTGTCAACCTTATGCCCAGTAAGCGCTTGCTTTCTTAAAGCGCAAATAATACAATAGATGGCGTTACACATGTAAAATATCGTTTTAAAAAGCGATCATCGTGAATTTCAGGGCTTTCAACTTAAATATAAAAAAACGATGTTTATGAACGATATATCGATGTTTTAAAATATCGATATACCGTTTGCATCTCTAGTGGTTACTGAATTGCAGAGCTGGAGAACTTGGAGTGCGGTCGTGCGGAGGAGCTGATCTCGCGACTACAGGTGGTGGAGGCGGTGTGCGCGTGCGTCAGCCCCGCGCTGTGGGAGAGCGTGTGTGCACGCGCAGCCGCCGTCGCCGCGCTCGCACGCGCTAACTTCACAGCGCTACGGCACATGGCCGCGCGCGCGCTCGCCGCCATGTGTCGCGTCACGCCACACGCACTCATGCACCTCATCGTCGACGAGGTACTGCCCCCCCACCCAAACCCTCCTCCTCCCCCTTTTACCATCATCACCTCCTCCTATAACTCTTTTTTTTTAACGTGGGGAACTCCCTTATGGATACCCACTCCCGGGGTAGAGGATGAGTCATGTCCGGCTTGCACGGACTAAAACCGCACGGTGTACCGACAGACCGTAGTGTTGGGGCGGCAAGGGATCGTGCTAAGCTATTCCCGTTAGATAGCCGCCCCAACGGCCCGCCCGGCGAAAGGTGGCCCCCGTCGACAGAGACTTTAGGAGGCACAGGGCGTCCACTGTGGAACGCCCAGCCCGGAAGCAAAACTGCGCGTCCGATATATTCGGCCCCACTCCCTCCAGGTGCTGGACGATTCGGGAAGAGAAGACCCTCTATATCACTTTCCCGACGTCTTCCAGCAGAACAAGGGGCCGATATCCGGACGCGCAGTCCAGAGGGCGGCCCTTCTTTGCTAACAGGCAGAGCCGCCCAAGCTTCCAGAGCTTCGGGAACTGCCCGACCGCCAAACACCGGTCAAACAGCTCCCGAAGCCACCCCCCAAGATAGCCCAGTGCAAGGCCGAGCACCCGACACGGGACCCTGTTAGCGCCGGGCACTCTCCGCCGGTTGAGGAGGCGCTCGACAGGTTTCCCCATCTCCTCCTCCGTAATTGGGGGAGGACTGTCAGGCACCTCCTCAACTTCCGCCTGAGCGGAGGCATGGGAGGAGCCGGTAGCGGCGGAGGTTCAGGGAATAATTCTCCCACGACCCTCGCCACCACCTCCGGCTGGAGGGTCTCTGTCACCGGGGGCTCCTCCTATAACTCTGCCATATACTAAAACGAGACTCGTCTTAAAATTGCAATTATTTGATTAAGAAAACTCCTAAAGAAAACATATATATTAAAAACTAGTTGTACCTCATGACTTCTGTACTCGCACTTGCTTACCCCTTTTCACACATCGTCAAATCGATACTCTGTATAATATAGAGTCTCCTAAAATTTGATGTGAAAAGACGGTATAGTTATATCTTTTGTCACAATGATAAAAAACAAGTGTCTAAGAAATAAAAATTTGATCAAAATGAATCAAGTAGTTTTTGAGAAATCAAAGAAAAAATCTCAAATCTTTTTGCACAACGAAATAATGTTATAGTTACAGATGTTGATTATTGTAATATAAATCGATCTTGTTGATAGGAATGTTTCAAGACTTCATACTTTTGTGGTGGTCGCATTGATAATATGCAATACTAATAATATCTGTCTTAATGTTCGATTTACAAAATAATTGTTAGTTTAGGTACATCGACTGGAATAAATATCTATATCGAGATGGATTATGGAAAGTGTTTGTGTGTGCAGGTGGTGGAGGCGCTGGGCGACGTGCGCAGCGAACGCGTACGCAGCGGTGCGGCGGAGACGCTCGCGCGCGTTGTGGACGCGCTGCAGCTGCAGGTCGTGCCCTACATTGTATTGCTCGTCGTACCGCTACTCGGTAATACAACTTATATTATACATAATGCGATCTATATTTCTTTAATCTCCACTGTTAAATAACAATAATAATTTGAGCGTCGGAGGCCCACCTCTCCTCCTCTTCCTCCATCCCTCAAAAACAGGCTGGCAACGGACTTGCGACTCCCCTGGTGTTGCTATTATCTATAGACAGCAGTGATCGCTTAACATCATTAATGTTGTTCGGTGTGGTATCAGGACGCATGAGCGACCAGTGCGAGTGCGTGCGCGTGATGTCGACGCGCTGCTTCGCGTCGCTGATACAGCTGATGCCGCTGGACGGCGCGGCGCCCGACCCGCCCGCGCTCTCCCCCCGCCTCCGCGATCGCCGCCGCCGTGACACGCACTTCCTCGAACAGCTCTTTAACCCCAAGTCCATCAAGGACTACAAGATACCTGTGCCCATCTCAGCTGAACTCAGATCCTATCAACAGGTCCGTATACTTTAACTAATTACAACTCGTCACCTGAGTTTTTGGCGTGATCTCAGTCTGTCATATAGTAGATTTTATATTTTATTCATAATCTTGTGTTGTGGGACTCTATATTTTGTAAATTTGGTTGTGTTTTACGTTATATGGTTAGTTTATTGCATTGCATAAGTGAAGTGAATGGAAAATAATACCATGGAGCATGACATTCTGACATGCCACAAAAACTCTCTGGAAGGTTCAACAAGGGATCCACCGTCTTGTTAGAATATTGACTCACACGACACTTAATATTGAAGTGATTGCAAGACGCCTGTAATATTATTGACTACGCGACAATGGCAGTAATTATCTGAAAAATTGATTCCCAAAAATAAAGTTAAAAAAAAAAACTCGTCACCTGTGGGTACTTTGCAAATATTTATATGGTTGCTTTTTCCAAAATCAAAAATACTTTATTCAGTTTAGGCCCTAATACGGCACTTATAAACGTCAAGACTTACCACCGTTAGGAAAACAGCCAGTCATCGAAAAGAACCGACAAGAAACTCGATCGTGTACATTTTTTAACATATATTTTCAATACATCATACAATAACTTTTAGTGGATGCACAGAGGATTCAATTCCAGACATATTGTTCACTACTATCGTTCACATACTGATCCACTCTATAATTTCCTTTTGACACTAAAACCCGCTTGACGTGGTGCTTACATTTACAGCCCGGCAAATCGCTAACATGCTTTGGGACTTTATTGTAGAACTTAACACTATTACTCAGAAAACTATTTCTGGGTTGCCAAATCTGAAACATGGGACAACCAGTTTATTACAGTTTCTAGTATTTAGATCATGCCGGGCTTTTACTAAATTCAGTTTTTCAAAGTTTTAACTTTCAATTTTATAGCCACAAACCCCTTCAAGTTAGGTTGGACTTGATTAATCCAAATTATCATTTATTAATGAGTGAGACTATGAGATGTTATGTAAAAAATAAAATAAAAACTATGAATATTGCAACAAAAGTATGTTTCTTATGTTATTTAAATCTAAGAATATGATTTTTAAAAATCCATCTCATAATGGAGTAAACATGAGGATGCTTGTGATATAGAAATTCCATGAAACATACAGACCTCATAATGATGAAACGTTAAATAGGTGTAAAATATAATTGTGTGGATTTGAAGGCTGGTGTGAATTGGCTGCGGTTCCTGAACGAATTTAAGCTGCACGGTGTGCTCTGCGACGATATGGGGCTCGGGAAAACCCTCCAGTCCATAGTCGTAGTGGCGGGTTCACACTGGGAGCGCTCGCACAACAAACTGCCTCAGTTACCCTCACTCGTCGTCTGCCCACCAACCCTTACAGGTATTGTTTCAATATTATGCTATGTCATATAATAAACATATAACACTGGGTGCTAGGTTAGACGCCAGCAATATTTTTACAGGACAATCATTAGTCGTTTCTAGTTCTAAATCAATATAAAAAGTAGGTGCTTTATATTTGACCTAATTAACTCCAGAAAAGCAATACTGATTTTCACTCAACATCAGATGTTTTAAGCAAAAAGCACGGTGGATCACCGTATTGAATATGCACTCCCTTTCCCGCGCAGTTCGCCCCGCGTCCCGCGCCCCTCTTCCCATTGTTAGATCGTGCTGCATTCCGACAATAAAAAGTTACATAATGATTAACCTTGAAAAGCTCCTCATCAATTCTGTTTATTGAATCTGAGTGTGATTTTTTTTTACGTATAAAAGTATTGCTCCCATAGTTTTAAAAATTTTAGAACAAACATTAACTAAGGTTCTCTTTGTTGTTTATTACTATTTGTTATCATATTTTTGTTTTATATATTAAATAAGACCATGAACTACCTCACGATTTAACAGTGTTAGCCTGTAAACAGCTACCCGGTATATTCGAATAATAATATGAGGAATAAATTGACTTCCCATATATTTCATCGCAATTTCATAGTTGAATAACATGTCATATGCACAAGCACTTATGCGACTACTGTAAGGCTTGTTTACTTTTTATTTCAGGTCACTGGGTGTTCGAAGTAAATAAGTTCATACCGTCGAAGTTTTTGAGGCCGCTGCAATATGTAGGTCCACCGCTCGAAAGGGAACGTCTCCGGCACCAGGTCAAATACTACAACTTCATAGTCGCCTCGTACGATATAGTGAGGAAGGACATTGATTTCTTCAGTACGATCAAGTGGAACTACTGCATATTAGACGAGGGGCATGTCATTAAAAATGGGAAGACTAAAGCATTTAAAGCTATTAAGCAGCTGATTGCTAATCATCGATTAATATTGTCCGGTACACCGATACAGGTCAGTATGGTATATACCACATTTTTTTTTAAATAATATTTTCATATAACATAAGGCTGATATGCTAAGATGCCGATCTCAAATCAAAATAAAAAAATAAGTAACACAAATTTACCAAGTGAAAGTTAAAAAAAGTGTAATAAATATTCAAATTTTGCTCCTTTAATTTTTTTCGGAAACTGAGTAATCAGTCCTGAAAAACCGTTCATTCGATCGAAATGTTGAATCACGAGCATTTTGAAGGTACAGTGAGGAATAAAAATTTTTAAAAGTTTTAGCTTCATCAACAATATTTGCAAAGTTACAGTCGATTTATCAAAACAAGAGAGAAAGTCACTTTTTTTAAAGTCGAAATTGAGTTAAGAAACAAAAAGGTTTTTTTCTTATATCTTGAAAAGATATCCTTAGAAATTTATACTAGTTTTTTTAAAACAGTTTTCCAACTTTCTGTACGACCACTGGTTGCTGAGATGAGATATTGGTGGTAGAACTAAAAAGATACCTTTTTTATGTAATAGCGTAGCAAACATTAAAAAAAAAGTAGTGATAATAAATGTACAGGCTAAATGATCCATATGGTCGTTTAATAAAAAAAAAAAATTGTGGGACCAGAAAAAAATACGCTGGAGAAAATGGATCTTTTTTTTCTGTCTATTTCTTCAAGTTATATTAGAACCGTGGTTTAAAAAATATACCAAGAAAATTTAAAAACTTTGGCTTCAAATGATTTTTTAAATGTTAAATCGGTTAACCATGCCAATTTCTTTTGCGCCCTTAATTTATATGTATAGTTGTGCCTCATTCTCTGACATGTCAAATTCTATACATGTAAATTTTTGTCAATTTTTCATTTGATCGAGTTACAAATCACGAAGGGGACTAAAAATTTGTCATTTCGAAGATGCTAGAGAATGAGTTGTGGTGTCGGATAACGTATGTACGGTACAGAACAACGTGCTGGAGCTGTGGTCGCTGTTCGACTTCCTGATGCCGGGTCTGCTGGGCTCGGAGCGGCAGTTCACGGCGCGGTACTCGCGGCCCATACTCGCGGCGCGCGACCACAAGGCCACACCGCACCAGCTGCAGGCCGGCGCGCTCGCCTGCGAGGCGCTACATCGACAGGTACTATACACCTTTTTTTCTGTACTCCGGTGAAGCTGTTAAGACCATGCTATGTCAATAGCGTAGTCTGTTCGAGAAAAAAAAAAATCCTTTTCTTTTTAACTTTATTTTTGGTAATCAATCTTTCAGATTTTTACTGCCATTGTCGAGTATTCAATAATATTACAAGCGTCCTGCGATCGCTTCAATATTAAGCGTCGTGTGAGTCAATATTCTAACAAGATCGTGTATCTAGTGTTAGAACCTTCCAGGGAGTTTTTGTGGCATCTCAGAATTTCATGCTCCGTGGTATTGTTCTCCATTCGCTTCACTTATGCACAATAAACTAACTATATTACATATAACACCACCAAATTTACAAAATATAGTCAAATAACAGAATATTATGAATAAAATATAAAATCCACTATATGACAGACTAAAATCACGCCAAAAGTTCCTACTATACAGCTAGTCTTGACCAAATGCAAGACCAAGGCAACACTTGACTTTGTCTCGGTCTTGGTATTGGTCTTACATCTATAAGCCTAGCCTTGGTCTTGGTACTTTATTCAATCTCGATTTTGCAGCAAGACTTGCAACAAAAGGTAGAAGGTAAAATAAATCATTTTTAAACATGGAGTGCTCATGCTCATAATCATTTAAACTTTATTCCAACAATTATTTATTATAGTTTGATGCATTTACTATACCTATGTATCAGAAAAAAATCAATCAAAATATCAACTACTTGAGAATTAATGGAAAAATAA
Organism: Antheraea mylitta; assembly: GCA_014332785.1. Classification (NCBI taxonomy): domain Eukaryota; kingdom Metazoa; phylum Arthropoda; class Insecta; order Lepidoptera; family Saturniidae; genus Antheraea; species Antheraea mylitta. Next base: position 1,125,648 of record JACEII010000054.1, on the reverse strand, counting down.
CGGTAAAAATATTTATGTAACAAGGGGATAACATCTACCAGGTGACTGTTTAAAAGATGACGACGTTCAATCGTGTGGTAGTTCTGATCACACTTAACATATAAATAAGCATATGGCACATACTGAATACGTGTCAATCATTGCGCCGTTATTTAATCTGATGTATTAAAAATTCATTTTTATTTTTAAGTAAATCATCTGATGTCGACTTAATATCAGTTTTACATTTCTCGAGATAATTAGGGTCAAATATTAAGCATACATTTTCTAAATTGATTTAGAACAAGAAACAAGTCAGTAACACCTGTAAATATTGTAACTATAACCGTATATTATATTATAGTTAATTATTCTGCCTGTATATGTTTAATTCCAGGTACTACCGTTTTTGCTGCGACGTGTGAAAGAGGACGTCCTGAAGGAATTACCACCGAAGATAACACAGGACTATTACTGTGAATTGAGCCCTCTACAGAGGAGGCTCTACGAGGACTTCTCTAGGAAGCATGGTCCTCACGATATTTCATCGACGCACACGCATGTATTCCAAGTACGTATAATTTCTTTTCTGTTTTTTTTTTAACCTTATACTGTGTACTGGTGAAAGTAAGAAAAATCTATCTAATACCTTTAAACGAGCAATTCTTGTATAGTTTTATATTTGTATATATGCAGGATCTCGGAAACGGCGTCATCTATTTCCGTGAAACTTAGTATGTAGGTAGTTTCGGGGATTATAAATCGATCTAGCTAGATTTTATTCATAGAGAACTTTTTAACTGAGTTTTCAGGCAATGAAAAAATATAGCTAGAACATAAAGTCAAATTTTTTAGACTGTCAAAACAAAATTAGCTCAGATGGAAATCGGTTTGCTTCGAAAGCCGTGTAACCCCAGTTCGAATCCGAGTGACAGCATAAGAGATGTGTTTTATTTTTGTATAAAAAATATTAATTTTAAAAAGTGAACCTAACAGATTATTTTAATTTATGTGTTTTTTAAAGAACCGAGCTTGGCTCTGTTGCCCAGGTATTTGGATATTATAGTACGGGATTATCATGGGGAGGGGGATATATAAACATGACATATTTCTCATGCATAAGATCATATTTTGCATGTTTCTAGGGCATTTCTTAGGCTCGATTAGCTGTTATTTCAAAGTTGAGATATTCTCGAGCTCTCTTTTTTATGGTATCGGGTCATTTAAATGAAGTATGAATGTGTTATCTATATTTTAATATAAAACCCATAACCATGAATTTATTTCACTTCTTATTCGGATACATTTATAAGAACGTTACAAACTTAGGAAAGAAAAAAATATACGGCGCTATCCCTTGGACATTCTTGTCGAGTTGTCAACCACACAACAGAACGGCCATAATTTTATTTCAAATAAACCAACAAAACATGCATTTTTACAGGCCGGCATGATACCGAGTGAATAGCCGACAGAATCTAACACCGACAAATTCGCTCTCGTTTTTGATTTTTACCGTATTCTTCAACAACCGCTGAAGTAATTTTATTGAACTATAATGAAGAAATACGTGCACTATGTGAACGAATATAAAGACACTTAAGAGAAAATTTTGTTTATTTCCACAGGCACTCCACTACCTCCAGAATGTGTGCAATCACCCGAAGCTGGTGCTGACAGCAGAGCACCCCGAGGCGAGCGGCATCGCGGCGCAACTACTAGCGCACAACTCCACACTCGACGACATCGAACATTCCGCCAAACTGCCTGCACTTAAGTAATTACTAATTATAGTAACACACCATAAGGATAGACTAAAATATTTTAACATCACTAGCTTAAAAATGAGACGAAATGTACCTGACTTGTTCATCTATACGTATAATAAAAATGAAGTGTCTGTATGTAACAGCGAAATAAAAAAATGTCACTGATTGGGTATGAACGTATACACACTACTGATAACAAAAATGCAATTTAAAAAATTTTTGTCGGTCTGTCTGTCTGTCTGTTTGTTCCGGGTAATCTGCGAAACGGTTGGACCGATTTTGACGGGAACTTCACTACCAGATAGCTCAAATTACTGCGGGTGACATAGGCTAATCTAAATAGGACTAAGTATTAACCGCGGCTTCGTCTGCAGTGCTATCTCCAAAACGGATGGACCGATTTTCATAGAACTTTCACCAACAGATAACGGACATCATAAAAAGTAATTTAATATATTTTGATTTAGACTAGCTGTTAACTGTGGTTTCGCCCGCAGTACTGTCTCTAAAACGGTTAAACTGATCTTCAAGGAACTTTCATTGCAGATAGCTGATTTTATAAAAAAGTAATTCAAGCAATTTTAGTTTATACTAGCTCGTAACAGTGGTTTCGCTCGCAGTACTATCTCCAAAACGGTTAAAAAGATCCTCACGAGACTTTCACTGAAAAATAACTGATCTTATAAAAATAATTTAGGCAATTTTAGTTTATACTAGCTATTAACCGTAGTTCCGCCCGTAGTGCTATCTCCCTAACGGTTAGACCAATCTTTGCGAGACTTTTTCTGGACGATAGCTGACTTTATAAAGGTAATTTAGGTAATTTTTGTTTATAATAGCTGTTAACCGTATTTTCGCCCACAAAACTTTCTCCAAAAATGTTAGATGTTCACGGGGCTTTCATTGATAGACAGCGAATCTTATAAATAGTAATTGAGGTTATTCTATTTTAGCCTAGCTGTAACCCACGCCTTCGTCCATATGAAATTTAGCAAAAATATGTTGTTCACTGTAATCATATACCTATTTACCGCGCTTTAGTATATAAAATTTTATATCTTGACTAATATATATGCAAGATTCAAGACGTCACCACATTCATAGTTTACAATTTAATATAATAAGAATTATTGTCTATTTTAAAGATAGAAGAGGTTTTTCTAATAAGATATTAGACCATAAACTTATTAACAATATTGTCACATTATATCATTATCCATTTTTAAGTCATTTTTTTCATTAGTTCTTTGTATAGTGTAAGTGAGCACTGAGGTAATTATATGGTTGGTTACTGTTCCAAATATGTTAGTTATTACACTGTTAGTATCTATATATTTAATGTTAATCTTACAATAGTTTTTAAAGAACATTTCTATAATTGTACGTAGTTTTATAATTTAATAATTCTTTAATACAATTTAAAAAAAAAAAAAACGGGTGCGGGTACATCTAGTTCTACATAAAATTATAAACGGTTCTATGAATGCATTTCTTATCAACCACTTTTATCTTAGACCTAATTGCCAAACATTGCGTAATCCACATATCTTTGCAATTCCAACTGCGACCATTAACACCGTATATAACGGCCCTTTAATACGCATGGCTAGGTTATATAATGATGTATCTCGAACAAATAAGAGCATTGACATGTTTTTTGAAGCATTTAGATCCTTCAAGCGGTACTTGCTTGAAAGCATAACTTGATGGCGTATTTGTACAAATTAAGCTATTATTCTTTCAATATAGTTCATAATTATTTATTTTTTTGTCATCTATTGATGTCATGCATGCCTGTGATTGTAATTATTACACTGTAATTTTATGTTGTAATTGACCTTATGTAATTTTAACTATGTGTAATGTTTATGTTGGTGCGCTAAATATATAAAATAAAATAAAAAATAACAATAATCCATCTATCATAAGTAAGATACGATTTCATCATTTTCAATATATAAATAGAATTTATTAAAAAATTCTAATATATCTAAAGACTAATAACTATTCATGTTAACCACTAATACATGGATACTTTTCTGATATATACACCCAAAAGTGTACCCATACACATCTATATTCAGTTATACATGCCTGCACTCATCTATAGAACAGATGGGCTGTTCGTATCTGTATGCAAGCAACTATATGAATTTATATGCACCTATTTACATCGATACATGATTGACACATCTATACTCACCTGTTCGCGTTTATACTCACGTGTACGTACCTATGAGTATAGAATTACTATATTCGCACCTATGCTCACTTATACGCACTTATATATCGCTATTGAACGATTAGGATTATTGGAAGAGTTTTACTTAGAGCCGAAACTATATAAGGAGATTAAAAATATTTATAATAATCGTAATGCGAAATGTGTATTTACTTAACCACAATCATATATTCGCATCTATGCTCACTTATACGCACTTATATATCGCTATTGGACGATTAGAATTATTGGAAGTGTTTTACTTAGAGCCGCAACCATTATACGGAAATTAAAAATGCTTATAAGAATAGTGTACTTTTCTATTCTTTATGTCAAATTCGAGTGGAAACTAGTGAGATAAAATTGAATAAATAAATGAATGAATAAAATGTAATACACGTGTCGTAAAATTTCCAAAAGAGTTAAATCCCAATTTAAGTGTTCATATAACATGTATCGTTTTTTTTAAGTGTTCATATAACCATGTATTGTTTTTTTTTTTAATATTTCCAGTTTTTATACACCGATTGCCGTGTATAAGTTTTTTTTTGTTATCCTCATATTTTACATGTACAAATTTGAAGATTTTTTTAAACATATCCTATAATATTAGGAATGCCTTGGATTTAGCTCGTATTGAAATGTAACGACACATAATATGGTTTATATATTAGACAACTCCTGTTGGACTGCGGCATCGGTACGAGCACATCGGAGGCGGAGCCCGAAGCGGTGGTATCGCAACATCGTGCTCTGGTCTTCTGCCAGCTGAAGAAGATGCTGGACATCGTGGAGCGAGACCTGCTGCAGCGGCACCTCCCCAACGTGACGTACCTGCGTCTCGACGGGTCCGTGCCTCCCCACCAGCGACACTTCATCGTCACCAGGTTCAACACCGACGTCTCCATCGACCTGCTGCTGCTCACTACTGCGGTATGTATTGTATTGCCAACAGTAATCTTAACTTACCTTCCGAATATACCCTTTATAGTTTAATATATGTACGCCTAAATTTAACTTGCCTTCCGAATACGCCCTTTATAGTTTAATATATGTACGCCAAAATTT
>JACEII010000054.1:1103760-1115432 GCA_014332785.1 Antheraea mylitta | reverse complement strand
TGATATTTACTGTCAAAAGTGGGCATGCTGGCGGGAAACGGAAGTGCCTATCTCATAAATAAGCTTCGAATAAGGTCAAGTCAAATTAATATTTATGTATACTATACACTGCTTTCCAAATAAAGTACGAAATATAACGTTTAGCTTATAACATATATATTAATTAAGTAAACTATATTTTAAGTTCCTTGTTTAAGAATTACCTCAATGGCTTGATTTTTCTATACTATTTTTGAATAGTTAATTTATTATGTAGAATTTTAAGAACCGAAGTCATTTTGTTAGTCATTTTCATAGTTTTAGTAAGCGCTGTCTGCTTACGCGAGCGCTAAAGTAGCTTAAGGTTTAAATTAGTTTGCTATTTACGTAGATACAGGTTCAGGTAGCATTCATCTAACGAATTTTCATGTGTTTGTCTAGTTTCTTTTTGTATTCGGTTTTATTATTAATTTAATTATTGCCTATTAATATAAGTGGGTGTACATTGAACTGAGCATCGTGTTTTTGATTGAAAAAATGTGTTGCTTGTTATGCAAAAAATTTGAATGTCTTATTTGTTTTTAACTGTAATAATAAACAAAATATTTTTATGGTTTACATGATTTTGGTTCTGCTTAAACTACAAATATAATATAATTTGTATTGTATAAATATATAATATGTTATTTTTATGACAAAGAATATAAAAATTAAGTTTACCAGCAAAGCTATTGATCTAAGAGGCTCTGTGCTAAGCCAAAAAGCAGAATAAGTATTGTCATAATTATTTCTTTAATATAAATTTGCAATCATTGTTTTTATATCACAGAATCGTTTTATGTTATTACCATCGAGGTTTTTATGTTATATGTATTCGTAATAGAATAAATGATTATTTTTAAATATTCGTTTTATTGACAATAAAAAAGACAACAAAAATTTACACCTATTAAGACCCAACAGATGATCCGAATATTCGTAACAAACACCTGCTACATTTTTATTTGAATTCTCGTATTCGTCTTGCTAAATACAGCCGCGATGATAACGAAACTCGATACCTATATAATGCTTTCCATGTTTTAACGCGATATGTAGTAACAAACAGCAGCGTTATTTGCATATTCGAGTGTGGTGTTCCAAGAAGAACGTCTTTATACCAGAAGTGAATACGAAGAAGAGATATACACATGTAGCTTAACTTGATTATTCGCGGGTACAAAGTAGATAATTAAATTATCAGCAAATAATTTTATGTTGTGGATGTTTTATTTGTAATTATATCCATTGACTATTTATTTCGACTAGCTAAACTAGGTTAGGAGAGAGAATACTAAATGGAAATGCGTGCGCCGTGAACTGAAAAAGTTTGGGAATCTCTATCTTATACTAATTTTACTTAAAATAAAATTCGGTCTATGTCCAAACAAGAGAATTAATTTAGATGCGATTATTAGTTTGGTTTCACATTAATATTGCTTTTGAAATGTGATTGTTGTTTCATTGACTGTTCTAGGTATATTTTGTTTGTGTGATTTTAGCAACGTCCCGCCGCGCCGGGCCCTTCTCTTGGTTGATATGCAACGTAGTACTTTCACTTATTTCTCTATGCCGTGGACGATTGTAGTTCATAGATTTACAAAATATATTTAGTATTAACGAACGAAATCATCACTTGTAAAGAAAAAGGGTTTCCTGTGGGATCAAATGATTATACGTCGATGTATATTTAAAAAATGAATGTAAAGTACTGCTAAATTAAAACGCTTTAATGAAGTTTTGAAGTGCGTATTTCCATTGCTTCTAAGATACTTTTATAATTCAAAGTATTTCCTGCAGATCAAACGACTACACAACGACACCTAGTAACCGATTTGAAAAATGTTGAAAATTGATAAAGTTTGGATATTTTTTGACAATTAGCAAGTTCAGATTTTTTTATCTTCTGATATATTGTGACAATTAACTTTTTTCTTTGCAAGTACTCAGTGCCTGTTTTGCCCTAAGGCCCAGGAGGTCCGGGCCTAGAGCGGCCAGATATTAGAGGCAGCCAGTCGTGACAAAAAAATTCACTGACACAGGGGTGGCCGGTACTTATTACATGGCCTGGAGTCTAGGACGGCTAAGACTGCAAATCCGCCACTACAAGTACTATATATATATTTGCTTGCGTGATGAACCCAGTTTACAAATATTAATTATGTTGTAAACTAAAACTGTTATTCTAGCCGTTAAAGAGCACATTATACAGTTAAATAAGTTTTAAAAAATCTTTGTTTATTGAAGATGTATAAAAGACTGTTTAATACTAATAAGAAAATAAGGAACTTATATGACAGTACCGGGGCTACCGAGCGTAGCTAAAAATAAGCTGTAAGGTTTGCCTCACAAAAGTAGCATTTTGCACATAAAAAAATATTTAAAAAAGAGATCATTTATAATTATAAGACTAAAATTATTTATTTAAATAACATAAACTGTTATGTTTGCCTTACAAAATTAACATTTTTCTACAAAAAAATTAACACAGGATTTGAACTGGGGTTACACGGATTTTCGAAGCAACTAATTTCCACCTGAGATATTTTTGTTTTGACAGCGGCGGCGAAATTTACCTTCTTACTATAGCTATATTCTTTCATTGACTGAAATCTCAGTTAAAAAGTTTTCTATGAATAAAATCTACCTAGGTCGATTTATCGTCCCCGAAAATACCTACATACTAAGTTTCAAGGAAATAGACGACGCCGTTTCCGAGATCCTGAATATATAAAAATATACAAGGATTGCTCGTTTAGAGGTGTTAATAATATAATTAATAAATATATATAAACTGTGTAGTGATTTCCACCTTATAACTTGCTCTTCTATAAAAGATTTATCTATACTAATGTTATAAAGCTGAAGAGTTTGTTTGTTTGTTTAGTTGAACACGCTAATCTCAAGAACTACCGGTCCGATTTGAAAGATTCTTTTAGTGTTAGATAGCTCATTTATCGAGGATGGCTATAGGCTACATATCATCACATTAAAACCAATAGGAGCGGAGCAGTAATGAAGAATGTCTCAAAATCTGGCTATTTTTAGAACATCCGCTACGTGTCAGTGTCAGTATTATATGCGTTGCCATGGTAACATGATAACATTCTATCGGAAATATTATCAGGGTTTATTTTGTGTTCCTGTTCAAAAGTTTATTCTACGTTATTTTTAATTCCAATTTTTGATTATACGTAGTACGTTGCTATCGCGAACATTCTTAAAGTCTATTTTGTGCTGCTATTCTAAAAGGTTAATTGTAATAATATTCGTCCATCAATACAGGCGAAGGAATTAATCCAAACTGCCAATTCTGAAGTTGTCAATATAGGTAGTTCTTATGTATTCTCTAACCAGTTTTCTTCTATGTCTAAGTTAATGTAAAGGTATAAGCGCCAAATCTTCTATATAATAAATACTTCGTAAAATTTTATCTTTTTAATTTTCAAGACCCTAGAATACATGCTCCATGGTATTATTTTTCATTCATTTCACTTATGCACAATAGGCAAACCATATTACATAAACACCACCAATTTAACACAATATAGAGTCAAATAACACAAGATTATGAATAGATTATAAAAGCCCCTACATGACAGACTGAAATCCCGCCAAAAACACCTCAAAAAGTTTATTCTACGTTAGTTTTGTTCCCAATTTTTGGTTTGTGATATATTACGTATTATAAGAATAAAGTGTGTGTATATAATATTAAAATAAATACTTTTTGATGAATACATACATCTGCGGTGCTACAAATATCAACATTTTTTTTAATTCTGTTGATATGTTTGTTTGTTTATTTGTTCCGGGTAATCTCCGAAACGGCTGGACATATTTCAACGGTTTTTTTCTTAGAAATGACTACGCTATTGACCTAGCAAGTTCTTAACAGCTTTAACGGACTACAAGTAATATTTGAACAGGAATTTTATGGGCAAATAACTAACTAATTAGCTATTTTATTTTAAGCTAGCAGGTTCAGCAGACGATACCCGCCCTGAAAATGGCATGAAGATCTTTGATTTTATCGCGAACAGACCTATATACAGACGTGGAACACGACTTCGTTGACACTATGTTGTGATGAACTGTTATCCGTGCATTCGTATGTGTGAAATTGACCAAAAATATGTTGTTCACTGTAAACATCCGCGTGTGACGTACATTGTACTGAACTCCGAGAATAAATATAATTGAAAGTCATATGTTTATATGTGATTTAAATTATAGCAAGGTATATTAATAACTTGATTATATCAACAATATGGACATATTATATCTATGTAATAAAAGATTTAACACATATTGTTCGATAATGTATAACTTAATATTTTCATTACTTTCTTACATAGTGTAAGTGAGCACTGAGGGTGATACATAGATAATAGTTTAAAGTTTCAGCTATTTGGCTTATGATAAATCCCATCCCATTCGATACACTATTAGTATTCACATATATAATATACATGTTACCTGTTACTGTAGATGATGTGCGTGTCATACTTACAAATATTTTTGAAAGAGTATTATTGTTATTTACATATCTAATAACAATTTTAAATTCATTGAATATATTCAAAAAACGCGTGCGAAGCCGCGGGTAACAGCTACTTATCTATAAAAGAATAATTAACAGTTTGTTATTTAAAATAGATAGGATAGGATTATGATATTTATAAATTAAATTTCTTTTGACGCTTTAACTTTTGCAGTAAAAATATTTTTAGATATTTTTCAGCTATAGTGTTTTTATTTGTAAATATTTAATTTTATTTCATTTATGGGATATTGCGTCGAAAGGAATAGTGTAGAGCGTGTGATAGTTTCAGTAGTTTCCGCTAGAGTACACTAAAGTTCATCAACACCATGGCGAAAGCGACGTCAAGCGTGTGAATATTTTTTGTTTTCCACACGAAAATATTGTTTTCTGTTCGTGTATAAGTTGAGAGACTATAAATAAAGTTGTTTAAAGTGTTAATCTGTTATTAAGTGTGTTAACTATTGTTTAAAAATTAAAAGTTTACTACATGAAGTTGTAACGAACTCTCGGATTACTTCGGAATTCAGGTGTCAACGAGGTAAGAAACTGATGCATATTCCAGGATTACTACTTCTAAAATTAACCCTATAAGTGTTATTATGTGTCTTATCGGTATTACATGTCATAATTAGCTTAATTTAATATTAATGTTCGAATAACAACAACGAACATGTAATGGTTTAAAAATAATTTACAGTAAGGTTATGATATCTTGTTCATGAATTATTTGAGTATATTTTTGCAAGTTTTGTGACATGAAAACTTCTTAGACTTTGAATAATATAAAATATTCAAGTTTAAGTTTTTGAAAACATTTTTGTTTACAAAAATTCTTGGCGCCTAACTAGGCGCTAGATAAATAACTAGTAACCCAATTTTTTTTTACTATACAGATAGGGCTGCAATAAAACTGTTCGTTTTTATAAAATTATCTAAGTTTTTATACAGTTTATTCATAACATAATGACAATAAAAACCTAGATTATGATTTACTATAAAAATAAATAAAATAGAAATAATTTGAAAAACTAACCATATCAACATAATATAATTAGGTACACAAAATATATTTTTAAATAAATAAAACTTATGTTGTGAACAACTTTCATAATTTTTTGTTTACAGTGTTATGATAAAAAAAAATTTAAAACATTTATTTTTATATATATATTTTTTTTATTTATTTGATACTCTAAGAACAAAACACAGTGTTTTGAAAATATTATTATCATTGTACTATATTAGCATGGTTAATTGTTTTTTTTTTTCGCACTGACTACGCTATGGGCCTTACTAGGCTTTCACACCTTTACCGGACTACAATATTAATAAGAGTACAGACTCTTTAGATAACCCTGTAAAAGAAATAAAAAAACACCTTATAAATATAAAGTATATTTCAATGATTACTATTGTGACTGAATAAAGATGGGACTAACAATAGGAACAAAATATTCTAATATATCAACTTAATTGACAGGATAAATAAAATATTTTTATATTAAAATGAGTACATATCATTCAATACAACAGTGTGAATTGCCACAACTCCTATTTAATTATCCATTGATGTTGTATTATGTTAAGTAAAGAGATTATCTCAGAATTTTAAAATACTCAGAGTGACTAATTGAGCTCCGGGCCTTCAAATATGATTTTCTTTTATATAAGTGTGAATCACAGTATCAATTGAGTATCTTCTAAACATTATTACAACTAAAGTTTTATTATCTTTTAAGACGTTCCTGTGGAGAAAATCATTCATAATTTTATTTTTTAGCAAGAATCACAACCAAATATTATTTTCATTGATAAATAAAATACATTATAGGTAATTTTTATATCAGTTCATCCTAACCTGTCTACATTGATAAACAAAAAGGTCTAACATTAACAGTTGGTAAACAAAAATCTTTTTTTTATATCATTATAGTTTTTTTATTCAGTGTTTGGTACTGAAGCATTTCAATACAATTTTTTGAAATATTAAACCTACAATGGATTGTTCATAATTATATAAAAAATTTTGTAAATGCTATCTGGTTGCTTTTTACATTGAAAAGTAAAAACACAATAATTACTAAATCTAAGGAGCTTTTATTTACCAAATTTAGTTAGGTTGTAGCAAGAAAGTTTTTAGTTACAATTTATGCTTGAATTTTTAAAGAATTTGATCAAAGTTCACTAATAATCAATTAAATATATGATATTAAAGTGAGATTTTCTTATCTCAGAGAAAATATTTCTAAATAATTAATAAAAGTTTCATCCCGATTTAGACTTCAACCCTTTGATACTCCAATTGTCGTGAATCGCAATGCAGTTTTCAGTTCGCGCGAACTTGATGTGTGTAAACTTCAAACTTAAACTTACTGCCTAAGGTATTCTGAATAATCTTCAATGCAAGCTCTTTTATCCTTTTAATATAATATCGACGGAAGAAAGCGGAATTATCGTAACTTGAAAAATCCAACTTTACACAAGAGCCAAAAAACTATTTCAAAAATTCATAACTCATATTATAATTTTAGAGATAGAAAGTCGAAAAATGGTATGTACTTATTTAGCAATCAATTTCAAGTAGTCGCTGTGACACATAAATAAAGTAATTAGTAATTCATTTAAAAAAAAAATGCATATTTCACATAATTTTTTTAATGTGAAAAGCCTAAAACCAATGTCGTATCGATGAAAAGTTTAATCGTAGGAAACTAGCTAACTAGCCCCACACCATTCGAAGCTGTATTTTATTTATACAAGAATATGGTAAAAACTAAAAAGAGAAATACTCTCAAGACATTATTACAAAATTCTTTGTTTATTTCTATGTAGTAATGAAATACAGAATTAAAGATTTCGCGTTTCAAGGTGATCTCAAACCTTTGTTTTCATATCAAAGTCACAGTTTGCTATTATTATTAAATGTACGTGTGTAATACACAACTCAAATTTGTATGTAAACAAAGAGGTAGCAGATTTATATCACAGATCCCTCTCTACGTTTTTTTTTTTCTAAAAAAAGTTTGCAACAATCAATTCCCTTTGTGAGCGACATCAATGGGAGCGGTTACTGTGTACTATCCTTTGATCTCGCCGCCCTCTGAAGATGCGACAGTGCGCTAATACCACGTCCGCGCGTCCATACGACGTAACCGCCTTTATGAAGTGAATTTGTCGAAAAAAATGAAATATTTATTTTTACATTGTACTCTTTCAACTGTGAGATTAGAAGATAACGTTTGAAACGTATAGTTTTGATCATAACAGTAAATAATTGACAAGGATTTTATAAAATGCGGAAGTAATGGTTTGTAATTTATGTATGGCTTAGTTTATATATATTTTAACCGAGCGCAATAAAGCTTAGCATAGACGTTATAGCCTATAGGAACTGAAAAAGAACGTAGGCTGTTTTTCATATTGAATGTGCAGAAAACCATGCCAACGAAGCCGCGAGTTAAGATAATAGTCTGAATGTTGGTAGTTCTTTAAAAAAAAATGATAGTAAAAAAAAATATAATTAGAATCAATTTATGTGAATTTAATGAGTTAGAAAAAATTACTAAAGATAAAAAAAATATTCAGAGAGGCATCGGCTTGCGTTTGATGTCATTTTTATATAAAGATTTATGGCATAATTATCAAGTAATATACATATATGAACTACAAATTTTTTTTTTAACGGTGTAACCGGTTTTTATTATTGAAACTATGTATAATTGTACAACATCTGGTAATCGAAACATGAATCTTAACCGAAACATTCAGATATACCAATTTTTTTAATAAGACTAACTCTATAATGTCGGTTACAACATTTGAAATCTAAGTGGAACGGAGCACGATTGCTAAAGGGGATTCATAGCTTTGTCACAGAAGTGGCGACTGTCCGTCGACTTTACGCGACGAGCACTGATTCAAAGCGAGTGCCTCGGTACCGGGTACTGTGCCAAGTATTTTAAAGGATAAAGTGTAATACGTATAATCACTATTTAAGCATCATGTAGATAAACTTACAGTTTTTGTAATAAACTATATAATTTACAATAGGTACAACCGAAGTATCTTAAAGTTTAAATTTCGGGCAAATCGATACGAAAATTGCGTTAGGAGATTTTAATGATCGTATTTTTAAGTTAATTAAATCACGGATTACCAAACTGATTTCTGCGAAATCTACGGGTTCCGTAAAATAGGTATCGTGGTGCCGCCAAATAGATATTTATACATAAAACAAATACAGGTCAAGATTGGATGCTACCCCAATGATTAGGATATATTATCGAACTATAAAACTTCTTTTTTTCACGTTAAACTTTATGTTAAGAACTTGCCTATGCCCGCGACTTCGTTCGCGTGGAATAGCTGCTTTGAACTTTGAACAGGCAGCGGAAGCTCACAAGATGAAAAAAGCCTCGATTTTGAATCATTCTTAATTGGCGCTCCACCCCTATTGGTCTTAGCGTGATGATATATAGTCTATAATGATCTTCGATAAATGAGCTATATAAATTTTTCAAATTGGATCAGTAGTTCCTGAGATTACCCCTTACAACGTCACAAACTCAAAAACTTTATAATATTAGTATAGATAATGTATTTCAATTTATTACACATTTCTTAAAAAAACTTTTTTTTTACTGTAGCTCGGCAAAGTGACTGCACTATGCCTGATGGTAAGCACAGTACAATCCAAAAATAATAGCGACCACCGATTGACACACTGTCCATCGCCGGTCGCCACTATCATGCCGGCCTGTAATAAGCTGGATATGCACAGGTTGATCACGAAACGCGACCCGTAGAAGCGAATTACTATTACGGGCTTTTTCGCCATATGCATGGTGGTTGCGACCCAGTCTGACTGTAAAACCCTACCACCCCGTTATCGCCATTGCCTCGTTCGTTATTCAGCAGGATGCACCACGTGCAGGTGAGGTTGGCTTGGGTGTCTCAAGTCTTATGATGTTATTCGACACCCCTTACACCCCTAAACTGTTCTTTTATAAGTTTTAGTGTTGGTTTGTAATCATTTGATATGGAGTTCCATAAAATAAAAGGCATTTGATTGTGTGTTCCGTTATCTACAAAGTTTAAGAATACCTGATTTTAACGTGATGTTAATTAATTATTGCTAATTTTCTCTATGTAATATAAATTTCTTCGGAAATTATGAAAAAATAATCATCACTCTTCAAATTTTAAGAACGCAGCTATTGTCATATAAAGCATAGGTTAGAAAGTACAATATTTTAAACGAGAACAAAGTAATTATAACCGAGCCGTTATGCCCAGAGGAAGTTGGAAGTGAAAGACCAAGGGATGGAAAAATTAAACGCGAAAGGAATGGTGTTGTAGAGAACACGTTTTTTTCATAATCTTTATAGGTCTTTAGGATTTGTCCACAATCTCATCTAGTGTTGTCACGACGTGGACTAAGGTATGAGTAGTTATCGGACTTTTTCGAAACATTAGGTGGTAGTACCAGAAAATATCTTACCGTCATGACATCATGATGACCATAGGGTTTATTATGATGTATTTTCATTTCCTTGTCGATTTCGAATCAATATCGATGACCGAACTCAACCGTTAAGTCTTAAATAATTCATAAATAAACAGATAAGTATTTCTAATCACACTTGCCTAACGACTATGGAAGATAATTGCTATAGCGAGATGGTATAAACACGCGAAACCTTTGGAACTTCAACAAACAAGACTACTTGATTTTCGGAGTAAAACTTCCTATTTTGTGTGATGAAAAGTAGTCGGGGTAAACATTGTGTCGGGTAGAGTGTTGGAAACACCGGTTTTCGTCCAACTAACGATGTTAAGCAACGTCGGGCGCAGTCAGTATGTGGATGGCCTGGGAACACTTGTTATAATTAAGACGTTATCTCGTAATACAAAACTTTCAATTCTATCGTGTGTCTTTATCACATACTCTGTTTTTATTTGTTATTTATTTATGTATTATTACTATTGTGTTTTTATAGGTCAAATTTACTTGCGTATAATATTGCCAAGAGTATAATACAAAACGTAGTTAAAATATTAGTATAGGAAACTAAAATGGGCTTTTCTTTATCATTAAGTTGTCTCGATGTTAAACATATAATCTATCTAATACCTTTAAACGAGTAATTCTTGTATATTTTTATATTTGTATATATTCAGAATCTCGGAAACGACGTCATCTATTGCCGTGAAACTTAGTATTTAGGTAGTTTCGGAGACGATAAATCGATCTAGCTAGATTTTATTCATAGAAAACTTTTAAACTTAGTTTTCAAGCAATGAAAAAATATAGGTAGAACATAACCTAACAGTTTATTTTAATTTAAAAACGATTTTTAATGAACCGAGCTAGGCTCGGTCACCCAGCTACTACGTATTTATACCTAAATTTGTGTTCTGTTCAGAGCGGTCAAAAAGTTTGGCAAGTATTATACGTGTATTTGTTATCACGAATCGATTTGCATATCTCCTAATTTAGAAGTTCAAAATTTTCATATCAATTTATTTATCTTTTCTAACACCACAAAAAATAATTCTACAAAGCCTAAACGCGACATGAAATTAATTTACCATAGCAAATTTCATTTCCAACGATTTTTGCATCTATAAGGAAGTATTCTTTAATAAAAGTAGGGAATAAAGCGACTACTACATTTAGAGAGAATGTTTTCCCGAAGTACCTAATTCAATATGGGACCACAAGTTGTAACCTTTCATTTATACGATTCAATGATTCACCTCCAATCTGGTAATATAAAAGTTGACGTGGATCCGAAATGCGGGCGCACCCGTTACTGATTTACGAAGTTTCACGACTATTTACTATACGCAAGACAAACATGCGAGTCCTGCAGTCTGGCACCAAGTTTGTTGCTGGGAAATTTGGAACTTATTCTTGATAATAGTAATATTATGAAGTAATAAGTTCTTTTTAACCGACGAAAAAAACGGAGGAGGTTCTCAATTCGTCGCGTATATTTTTTTTTTTTTTTTTATGTATGATCACGCATAACTTTTTACAGTATAGTCCGATTTTAATAATTCTTTTTTTATTGGAAAGGGTATACTCCGAAGTTGGTCCCATTTA
>JACEII010000054.1:1056043-1088760 GCA_014332785.1 Antheraea mylitta | reverse complement strand
TAAATGGGACCAACTTCGGAGTATACCCTTTCCAATAAAAAAAGAATTATTAAAATCGGACTATACTGTAAAAAGTTATGCGTGATCATACATAAAAAAAAAAAAAAAAATATACGCGACGAATTGAGAACCTCCTCCGTTTTTTTCGTCGGTTAAAAAGGAATCATCGAAATCGGTTGGCATGATATTGAGTTATTCGTCTATTTGTCGTATACACACCAAATGCGAATTTAACACTTATACGGTTTTGCACTGGATGCCGTTGACAGAACTGGACCAAAAAAAAAATGGGACCACACGGGAAGCACTAGCTTTCAAATAAAAAAAGAATCATCAAAATCGGTTCAGGCAGTCCAAAGTTATGAGGTAACAAACATAAAAAAAAAAAAAAACATACAGACGAATTGATAACCTCCTCCTTTTTTTGAAGTCGGTTAAAAAAAGAATATATCCATTTTTGTAAATGGCTATTTGGTTTGCTGCTATATTAAATAATTAGATAATAGATTTATTTCAAAACTAGGTAATTTAATATTTGAGTTCCTTTAATTCTAATATCATAATTACAATTGTTTTCGTTATAATTATTTTCTTTGACTCAGAATAATTTTTATTGAGTATATGTGTGATTTAAATTCATTTACATAAAGTTTTCTTTAATGTTTCATTTAACTAATTGATTTGGAATAGACTTGAAAAATAAAGCACATTGACAGTGATAGCAACATGTAACCACTCCGCCGTTTTAAATAAGATCGAGGGAAAACACAAACATACCCAAAAAGAAAATTTTCATTCATCGTGTCTGTTATTTTTAAGAATTTTACTACAATAACTGTTATATAGTAATAATAATAAATTGTGCGGTTATGTGACTTTACAATACTAATTTCAGTTATGCTGTTTAACGTTGTTATGCAATTTGTAACAATGACATGTAATGCAATGATTATTCATTGTCCAGCTCAACACTTCGAGTGGGAGCTACGTGAATTGCTCTCCCTTTCACACCTATTAATCAAAGTATAATCCTTGCTTGTTCACACCTAACAATACCACCGGCCGATCATTGTCATTGTCAATAATAATAACGAATACTCAACAGCAGAATAACAAGTCTTCGATCATTCGTAACCATACATGGGAATAACGCCTCAAATTGTTAGTTGTTGTGACGATGATCACCTTTATTTGAATGTGAAATCTAAAGAAAGTAAAAGACACTTGTAATGATAAAGAACACTGATGTTTAATTTTTGCTACTTATTCCATTCAAGATATGGCGTGATGTTAAATACATGTGAAATAAAATTATCTTAAGAGCTCTTCATATCGAGCACACATTAAATAATAAATATTATACTTTACTAAATATCCTTATGTGTAAGGTTCACAAAAGAAAAAGACTCAAGTTCAAAGGGAAAGAGATAAATGAGACCGTTCACTCCTTTATGTAAGGTTTCGTTGAATTTTTTATAGACGCCTCCTACGTTCGGTGTGTAGAGTGCCTAATGAGTTGTCTTTCTGAGGATTTAAACTTTGTACGACTTTGAAATTCATTTTGCGTTCTGCTTTACGAATGTTAATTCGGCAACTTAAACGTCTAGTAGAGATCTCTGTTGGATTTTTGTTTGCTCCGCTTTATATTTTTTCGTTAAAGGTCTTTGAATGTTGTAAAGGGTTTCTCTCGATTATGTTCTTGTTATAATATCTACAGATGACGTGGCTTGATTGGAACGTTTGTAGTTTTGAGTTATTTTATTTGCGTTTGTGTTTTCATCATCTGTACATTAACTGCTGCCGGTGATTGCGTCGTGTAATTTATTTTTATGAATCACTTAAGTATTTTAAATTAACGGAATTAGTTGTAGGGAATATTTTTTTAATTATACACTTGATATTATTGCGTAACTACTACTACAACTTTTGTATCGATTTTAAAGTCTTTCTGCTACATTTAATTATTAATACTTGAAATGATTAACGATGTAGTGACAATTGTAAATGATTTCTAAAATTCTACCAACTCTTCTGCGCATCCTCATTTAGAGGGGTCTAACAGTCTGGTTTCTGTTTCGTAAGGCGTTCTGTATTCCTTTTTATAATGCGAACATTCTATGCGTGTGTGAATATAATGCGTATTTCAAACAACCGAATTTAGGAACCCAGTAATAGTTGGTATCTGTTAGTAACAGTAGATTAATTATTATAATATTTACCTAGTCTGGTACGATCAAAGTTGTATTAGTTTCTGATCATCTTGTCATTCCGTTTCAGAGTTGACGGGCCTCGAGTTACGTTCGATAACTTTGATAATATCGAATATGAAATTGTCTTTAGGTTGTATATATGTTACTTGATATATTTTTATTCGTATGTGCTTTAACGTGACTGTCAAACAGCAAAACATTTAATGCAAACACGTTGTATATATTTCTTGTTTTTAATTACGCCTTTTCTGGGGTTAATCTAGTCAAAGATATTTTCCTATCGCTTGGAAACAGTACTTTTCTGAATGAAAGTTACCTTATGTATTTGTCCAATAACGTGTGTGTGCAAAACTTTATGATTTACGATGAGTATTTTTAAGTGTGAAAACATAACAGACAATCCCACGCTTTTATATTGTTTACTTACGGGTCTCTAAAATGTTGCTTGATTAGTTGAATGATCAGTGTTGAAATGACGATCGATGATTTATAATTTTGTTACATCATCTGCTCTACGGATTATACGTGTATATTTTCTTTAAGATAAGTGAGATAATCTTAACACTAATAACTAGTGTATGTCAGGTATACTATTGTTACGGATAGGGTTTGTGACATAGTGATAACAGACCCTACTATTGTATTATAATTAGCCGAAGGGACCTGTTCTCGTCTAGTACTGATTAAAGTACGATAAGTCCTATATTCATTTTTGAATTTGTATATTATTTCTTATATATCTATCTGTATCAGCTATTTAATTGTCATATAACAAACTAGGCTTAGTTAGATCATAGTCTCATTTGACGTTTATTGTCGTTGTGACATAAGACGGTAACTCGTTAAGGTTCTAGGTTTCTAGAGGGGTGTTGGCATTCAAGTGTTGGCATTCAAGTATAGGCGCCGAAATAAGCTTACAGGAGCTTGAAGGCTGGTTTTAAATTTGAGGCTGGTGTCTAGCTAGATTTTTTTTATCGCAAGGTCCTCCTTATTGCAGGACTCGAACCTATGTCGATCGACGTGGTATCCCAACAAGCTAGCGTTGAACTGTTATGGTATCACGCGCGCCGTATGAGATTTTCCTCAAATGAATAATCAATGGAGTCAGTCAGTATTTTTATTCGAATGACATATTTATATTATGATTGACTCGTATTTAAAAAAACACCAAAGTTACGTATAAGTTCGTTTCGCGGAATCACGGAATGAACACGACAATGCAATTTAGGCCTCGATGTCTACCGGGCCGCAGCTCCGCGCCTGCTGCATTATGTAGATTGTGCCCGGATTGTGGCGTCGCGGCGTCTGCCAAACCGAATTTATCGCAACTCCATCGCCAATTCAATCCGGAGGAAACATCTGGCTCGTCGAGAATAGAAAAATTCTACGCTTCATATAGAAAAGAAGGTAAAGTGGATTTATTTTGACTTATCAATTTATTTTCTATAATATTGATATAGGCGTGATCCGAACATTAACATGTCACATGCGTTTGGGTGATACGTTTTGGATGGTTTACTAATGGTAGAGCCACGCTGAAGCATGAATGGGTCGACTCACCCGGGACAGAACCACACTCTCACAGAAAACCGATGGGAAGTAGCAGTGGTTGCATTGTTGCGATTCGTTCGATCAGTGAGAGCGCCGGGGGCCCATATCCCCTTTTTTTTTCTCGAACTGAATACGCTATTGGCCTTATTTTTTTGGCCATCACAGCTTCACCGGACTACTAAGGCGAGCGCTTAAGGCACTCAGCCGATTTTATTTTGGTAACTAGCTCAAGGGTGCTCGGCACACCTCGGTTTGGCCGTTACCTAGAAAAACCCGATCTGTCCTAACTAAACTATGCTAAGCTATACATTTATCCATTTTTGAATCATACAATTAAAATTGCATGATAGAAAAACACAACATGTAATTCGGAAAGAGACAAACTAAACCTACTCGATTCAGTTCGATAAGGGAAAAAAAGTAAACCCTTCCACCAGATGTGTAAGGTGCATGTCAGATTAACTGTGTATGTGTGAAATCGGTGTGGTGTGTACTGTATTGCGAAAGCAATATCTCTGCGTCTACCCAGGTAGCCACGGACAAAAAGATTGCCAAGATAACGCGAACAAAGAGTGTGCGGGTATAAAAATGAGAGCTCTCTGCCTGTGACGCACGAGACAGGGATTCGTGATGTGGCCGGCCACAGGAAAAATTTAATAAGATCGAATTTACAATTTAAACGAACGGCGCCGGCGCCGGGATCTAAAAATAGAAAAGTGATATTATTTGACGATTTTGGGGGAAGATAGACGTAGACACGCGAGTTTACTCTATCTTATATTGAGAATAATTATTATTTAGAAACGGCGGTGCGCGCGAGCCGTTGGATTGTTGCTGCGATGGCGGGAAATTTCGCAATCGCGCGAATGGGTCCCTGTTTTGGGTCGTTCGCGACCTCGTCGTAAGCAGAGACTTGATCGAATAATCGAGCGAAAACACGAACAAAAAGTTCACATCGAAAGAGCACTGCGCACGCGACCGAACCGTACGGCGGCACGAATCGGAGTCTCTGCCCCATTTCCCCTCTCTCTCCCTGTCCACTACCTCTCTCCCCTCCCTTCTCACAGGTTGGCAACACAACTCCCTTCGTATTGCTAATGTCTATGGACGGCGGTGATCACTTAACATCACGTGACCCACCTGTTCGTTTGCCTCTTATGAAATATTTTTTTTTAATCAGCTTTTAGGGGCCTTTGAGATATTATGTAAGCACTAAAAAGAACAGGGAAATTTGACTTGCTTATTTTTGATGACATACGGGATGGGAGGATCTGGATATCTGATATGTGTGGCGTGCAGTCGTATTCACTGGACAACACCATTACCCTAATGGCCAGTTAATTCATCTATAGACTATAAATTCTTTATTTCTAGACTTGTTAAGCGGCCCGTGAATCAATAAGGAAACCAGAACAGATTAAAAATACTTATGTGAATGTTTACGTAATCACGGGAGGGAGTTGTATGAGCATTGCTTACTTTTGCTGACTAGGTGGATAAAGCGGTGCGAAATTAGAAAAATTTACTTACTTTTTTATGTCATAGGAGGCAAACGAACAGGTGGGTCACCAGATGTTAAGTGATCACCGCCGTCCATAGACACCAACAACACCAGAGAAGTCACAAGTGCGTTGCCAGCCTGTGTTGGTTGGGAATGAACGAGAGGGAGGAGGGAGGGAGGGAAGGGAGAGGGGGCAAGTGGGCGCTCCAGCGCTCTTATTGATCGAACGAAACGCAACAATGCAATCACTGTTAGTTCACGTATGTGTTTCTATGGATCGGGTAGTAGTACCCCGGGCGAGCCGACCCATTCATGCTGAAACCAGTAATAGTTTTAACGTGGCTCGATCTTGATCTAGTTCGATCGAAAAGTATTCGGTAGTTTTTGGGGGATGCAAGTGCTACGTCTGATCTCTACCGTTTTACTTATTCAATCAAATAATAAAGAAGATATATTAGAAAAGGCTATAAAAGTTTAATCTTTAAAAAAAAGTAGCATCCTTGTTCACCTAGACCGTGTATGTCTTCGCGAACTTTCGACGAATTTACTTAGCGTTGCGAAGTGCGCGGAGCCCGCCCAAATTACTATTTCAATCTTGATGCCTGTTTACTAAACTGCCGCGCCGATATGAGAGATGGTTGCGATTGGTATTCGCGGCGTGAATGGAAGAAATATTAATTTATATATTACAAACATAAAATATTGACGAAGTAACGAGCATGGACAGCTTGTAACACAGAGTGCGTCACTACAATTTCTCGAGAATTTTCTTATTAAAAAAGCTTTGGAGATAACTTATTAGTAGTAGTACTCTTATTCTTGTTCTACGCAATACCAATTTTCTAGGATTTTTCTGCTGATGAATCTGTTAGTTACATTTAAATCAATCAGGATACTTTCTATGAAATAAAAGTGTAGAATGGTAATTTTTTTTCTAATATCGGCTTGATTTGGTTCCACCCTTAACTTGAAAATCTGTCGCTAAGCATCTGCAGGTGTCTGCCGATAGCTGGGAGCCAGGCGTCTCTTAGGCTTACCGTGTGATCGTTTTTCCCATACCGTCAATTAACGAAATGTGAGATTGTGATGAAACAATGAAAAACTATCTATATATTAATATGTGAAGCAAAAAAATTTTACCCCTTTCTAACCTATTTCTTCTTCTCCTTAACGGATGAACTTGAGATCTGGTTAAAGTTTATATGGCGGAGAAGTGCAGAAAGTTATTTATTTTATATAAAATGCATTAAAAGTACATTAAATTAATTAAAATAAGCATTACTCAAACTAATGCTTGAATTTTACACGATATATACACACATGTAAATAAAAAAGACATTTTGACAGCCGTCAATAATTACGAACTTTAAAAAAGGTTATGAACTGTGAAGGAGGTTGCTATGCTGTATGTATTTTTTAACTCTTACGTTCCAATTATCATTTTTCATCCTACATTCAACAATAATATTATAATATATAACTATTATTGTATTGTTTATTATTTTTATGATGAACTCACTTCAAATGATGATTTAATAAAAAAAATGAGCCACATAATACTTTGTATAATCAAAATAGGTACTTTGTTCATAAAAGTAATCCATGACTTAGACCTCCGCGGTTACAACGTTGCAATTCAACCTCATTTAGCAACAAAAAAGAATTTATTTTCAAAAGCTAATGGTAGTATTAAAAACATCTTTGCCTTGGATTCAACATTTCATTGTATTGTGGATCCATTACTTTTCCAAACGATGATACGGGGCATATGACTATTTCTCATAATGAACAGACTACATTTAATTCAATAACACCCAGAAATACCACCCACCCATGGTGTCGTGTAAAATTAATTGAATATTGTGTCATGGGTTACGATAAATTTCTTTATTTTCGTAAAGTTAGGTTTGCTTAAAATTTGAGAGCTTTACCACGTGATTTTTGTTTCAAATTAATATTTATTTTCAATTTTCATTTACACATAGATTTTTTGTTATGTTTATATAATTAAATATCATGGAAAATAGTAAATAACTGAGTAGCCATGATGAAAACCTTTGATTAAAGAAGTATTATCTTTAACAAAACAATCCTAACAAAGTTCAAACTTTAAAAAATCAAATAACTATGGTCGAATGTCGACCACTGGGCGCCCACTAGTAAATAAAAAAAAGACGTTTTGTAACATTAAAAAAAAATAAATAAATATTTAGATGTAGTTACGTATTACAGTTGTTGATAAATATAATACAGCACCGTAGCCCGGTGAAGCTGTTAAGACCTTGCTGGGTCAATAGCGTAGACATTTCGAAAAAAAAAAAAATAATAATACAGCACAATTTACTAAAATATTGTATCTTGTTACCTTTATCTACGATTCTGCACTTCTATATAATACTACGTAAAGGGGAAAATGCGCGAACGGATGAGCGTGAAATTTGGCATACTGAAAGTTTATATAGAGGAAAAGTGCACTAAGCTATTTTTATTTAATAAAATGCATTAAAAACACATTAAATTAATTAAAACATACATTACACACACTACTGCTTGAATGACACACAACATATACACACATGTAAATGAAAAAGACGGTTCGCCGTCATTCATGTTACTCTTACGTTCCATACCGTACATGCCCTTTGAAATTAACTTGGAAAATTATAGGTAATCTCATAAGAAATATATATAATATGTAAATTGATAATATATATTGATGAAAAATTTATATTTGGTAAATTTATGAAACCAACAAAATAATCGTATTCTTTTTGGTCTTATTGAATGCAAAAATAAATTATGGTCGAGTTTCGACCACTGGTACTCGTTATTACGAGTCATCGGTCAGTGATCGAAATTCGACCATAATAAAGTGTACATTTTTTTTCATGTATTTAATATACATACATAAGGTCGTTACATTTCCAAATGAGCTAAACCCAATTTTAATCCTTAATGAAGATAACAACATTAATAATTCATTTTATATATTTGATACGCACTGTTGCATATACAATAACAAATACACACCATACAATAGGATTTGCATCGCATACAAAAGAAAATTGATAACAAGGAAATCGTTTTGCAAATGGATACCTTTACATGTATTGATGCACTGGTCACGTAGGGTTGTCTCAATTGATAATATTATTCTGATTAAAAATTCTAAATAATATGTTATATACAGTTAATCTACTCTTGATGTACTTGATTTTTTGGGCTTGTTTTCCACGAGAACTTTAAAATTTCTTGTTTGCAATTAATTAAGTATTTATAATGGGTTTCCGCAAAATAACGTCTATCAAATTAATACCATTTGTCGTTAACAATTGTGTTGTAGAAAAGTAAGTGAATTAATTAAATTGAGGAGTTTTAGGAGAATAAGTTAGCATGATACGTGCATGTTATGAGGAGAAATGAAAGTCATGTAAGTAGAAAAAAATTGAATAGTAAACTGATATATATCTTCTAAATCCTAGAAGAAGACCGTAAAAGATGTGAATAGATTGTGTGAAAAATGATAAGTGTTTAAAGGGTCTGAATACTGAGAGGCAGGAATGAAAGAGGAAAACTTCTTGTGCCAACACTGTTTAGGTGGTATAAGGGTAAGAAGATGTTGATATGTTGTAGAAAATATTGTTATTTACTTTTTTCAAAACCACAATTTATTAAAAGTATGTATCAGCATAATAAGCTATGGGAAGTATTGTTATCATGTTTTGTCAACCCTATACGTGTCTGTGACGCAACGACTGACGATTGAAGGAAGAGAGAAGATGAAAGGCCAGAGGCGGTGTTTGGAACGACAAAGCCTCTTATTTCGTAACTTTCACAGTTGGACTTTCATTGAGGGCTCTGAATAACTACTGCTTACCCCTTGTGTTATATTTACAAATTGTTGTTTTTAACACGTTTTCATTAGGTTCACACGCATCTATCTATGTCAGTAACGGAACATACGAAATTTAGGACACTTACCAAAGACCGATGATAATAAAATAATATAATAAAAATATCCAATTGATTTGCTTATCTAATTAATGTTGTAAAAAATAAGGACAAAAAGTCTGTCTTCAAGCTACTTTAAAGTTCGTTAGAAGACTAAAAAAGCAAAAAAAAATATAGTTTTAAAATACTCGCTTTTATATAACATTTTTTTACCATTGAATTAACACATGGACGTGAAAATTCCTTTTTTAAGAAAAGATTTTGTATTTTTTAGTACCATTGCCTTCAAAACGTGTTTTTAGTTCGTTTTTGAACAATTATAAATTTTTTTTTATTTATAAACTAGCCTCTGCCCGCGACTTCATTCGCGTGGAATAGATACACTAACACGCAACAGTTCTCAAAAGGAAGAAACATTCCGAATTTGAAATATTTTTCGTTTGTGCTCCGCTCCTATTGATCTTAGCGTGATGATATATAGCCTATAACCATTCTCGTCTAATGAACTATATAACACTGAAATAATTATTCAAATCCGACCAGTAGTTCCAGAGATTACCCCTACAACGCCACAATATCACAACGTCACAAACTCACAAACTTTACCTCTTTATAATATTAATATATATACAAATAATTATTTTATTATAAATCATTTTTGAAAACCAAATTCCCAATAAAATATTCTGTGCGGACAGCAACTCTCAAATAAAATCCAATGAAGCTTAATAAGTTTCAAATAATATTAAATTAGGTAGTTCTCGAGAATTAAGAATGTCACTCGTTACAGTTTGCACAGAACCTAAAATAGATTAAATGTAATAAATAGCAATAATCATCCATTTCAACTTGTACGTGATAAAGGTAATTTATATGTATATATTTGTAAGTTTAATATTGAACTAGTGGGCGCCCAGTGGTCGACATTCGACCATAGTTTATTGATTTTTTGAAGTATGAACTTTATTAGAGTTCTTTTGTCAAAGGGTGTACTATAATCAAAGGTTTTTTTTCATGGCTACTCAATTATTTGCCATGATCTTTAATTATATAAACATTTAAAAAAATCTGTGTAAATGAAAATTGAAATTAATTATTAATTTGAAACAAAAATCACATAACTTTAAATATCTACTGCTTTTCAAAGTTATATTCCATTATATTTTATCAGTCTCTCATTCATTTTGAACTCCGTGTTGGGTGCCAAATATTTTTACACTTCATTCTGAAACCTCGTTATACAGATACTTTGATATTTTATGTATCATTTGTAAGTTTAATTGCAAATTTCATATTCGATTGTGTAATATATTCAAAACCTAGACTAGTGTTTCAATACTTTTTGTATTACGTCGCGTTGGACGCCAATAAGAGCTCGCAGCTCAGCCGACAAATTGTTATCGTGTGAAGTTTTAATTTGAAGCGTATGCTCGATGATGACAACGTTCACAAAGAGAACAAAAGTAATAAAGGGGTGTCGAGTGTTCGCAAATCACGTCGCCCCACACTTGCCTATGAGCCCCTGATGTATTGTTATATACTACCCGATTTACGTACAACCGGATTGGTAATGCATGATTCGATCGGACAACGCTATTGAATTATAAAACAGATTCATGGAGTAAACAAATCCACATGTTGCTGCTTCCAAGTATTATGTAAGATCAAATAGTAGCGCATTCGATCGTAAGAGATAACTCAAAGTGAAGCGTGCAAATTCGAGGCCAGACCGGAACAATAAATGTGCAGGTGGACCACACCTCCGCACCTCACCTCAAAGGGGATCCCGCGATACCATACAAAAGCCCTAATGAGACAAACACGTGGTGTAATCGACGCGACGGAAAAAGATGAGGCCCGAGAGGTACGAGGCAAATTTTAATAATTGTCAAAGCGGCGGTGTCGATCAAAGGCTAAGGGGATTCGCGCGCGGAGTGCCGCTCTCTCCACCCTCGCACTCCGCCTGCTCACACCTGCGACGTATGCTTACCGCGGCCCTCATTAGAGCTACTGATCTAATGCGACTTCGAACTTCGTCCACAGTGTCTAATTAAATTCAAACAGAAATTTAATTTTATGACAGAAATTGTAATACTTAAAGCCGGAGCCACGACGTTTCTCACAAAGAGGTCTTGCTCAAACGCGACTTCGTGCACGTTTTCGCAGATATTAAATGTGTTGACAATTTAATTTTTCATTTCCTCGGGGCGGGCGGGCTCCGGGGCGGGCGTGCCACCCGCCCGCGGGACGCTCGTTCCTTTGACGTCGCGATATTGTCTTTGTGCGGCGCGTGGGGTGAGTGGGGCCCCGCCGACGGAGACTTTGTCGCAATACAATGTGTATCAATAAAACTTAGGATTGGCTTTTAGTGGTTGCACTTACGCTTTGTGAGGCGGCGCGCTCACCCTTTGACATTATATGTGGGACGCGCTCGTGTGCGGGTTTCATACAGCTGTGTGCGGGTAATAATGCACGCCGAGACGAGCCGGCGCGGCGCCGCCGGGCGCACACACCGGTTTATTAATATCAGCGATGGCATCGGCCGAGGCCGGGGTTTATAGCGCCGCGCCTCAATGCAGTTCGGTCACCGCGCTGTGGCTGCATCTCCAACCGCCGCGGGCCTTTCATGAGCCCGCGATACTAATGATAGTTCTGTTCTTTGTAACATATGAATTTAATTTCCAACCATATATTACGTTCGGTGTAGACTTTCTCATGCAGTACTAATTCAAATATTCATTATTTATTAAACGTTAAATTGCTATATCGGTATGAATACAAGTCACGACTGCGATCTTAAATTGTGGACTGTTTTCGTGTGACATTCGTATTAATTGTGCTTAAAAAATCCAATGAAATTCTGAAACAGGAAAGTTAGAGTAACGTATTTAAATATTCATTACGGAAATGGCCTCGCGCATTTCAAGAGTAACTTTCATATCGAGTCGTCTTTGATGTCCTTTTTCAAAGGTTGACAACAAATTACAAAACGGTTTAATACTTCAAATAAAGAAGTCCGTTTATCCTTTGACAGCGACTAAACCGGGTAATGTATTATCGAGATTGCATTTTAACCGTGGCCTGCACGCGGAAAACATCCAATGCTATGGAAGTTTTTGCTGTCTAGTGGCTTATGCCCGGCTGACCATACAAAGTGTCCACATTTTTGTAATAAAATTACCTGCTTTAAAAGGACGTTACTACTGAGATTAAGGCTCAGAGCGACGTAGTTACTCGTTGCCGGCTGATCAAAGGGCTCTCGGGGCCAATAACAGCGCTGAGATTAGTCTCGCTCCGCCTACTTAGTCGGCCACGTGCGGCGCACGCATTTTCTCGGTGCAATCTGACAGTTGTTTTCCGGCTTCCGTTGCGAGCGGTCGTTCGCTGTTAACTCGGTAAATTTTCGCGGATCGTGATCTTGTAATAATGTTTTGAATTTTCAATATTCTCTTGATGTGCTGTGTATTTTATGAATTAAAACTTAATAATCAACGTGACTACATAGTATTTATCTACGTGTGTGTGTAATTTAGTGTTTATATAATATTGGATTGTAAATTCGTTAATAAACAGGTACTATATCAATTTAAAGTTTCTATAAACTAACATAAAAGATTATAAAGGTTGGAGATTTAATAAATTCACCTTCTCACAACAACGGTACGGTAATGGGCAAGTTTTGTGAGTTATTGTTGTATTGTGTGCTTTCGCTTCAGTATTTATTTATTTGTTGTATTGTTTAGTCCCACCGTCTATTGGTATTGTTTAACAATATTGATTCATTTGTTATTGCACATTGTGTAATTTTTTATTAATTTAATAGCGCTTTCGACGCTTTGTTTTTTTATAGTTTTAGTTACAAGAGGTTCTTATTTATTAAAATTATTTTTAACTATTTTAGTATGGATAGCTGCAGGCGGTTTTTATTGGTATTTAATTAGATGTAGTTATGTTTTAGCTAGTCATCTTTCGACCATAAGTACGCTGCTATTTTTTGTTTAATATCTATGTATATATGTTTTTTTATATTTGGATTTATTAAATATAAAAAATACATTTCTTAACTTGTTTAGACTTTAGTGTCGGAATAATAATAGATATTGTAATGCAATAAATAATCTTGTTATAGTTAAAATATGGTACATTCTATTTGATAAATGAAAAATTATTTACATATAGCAGTTTGGCGATCACCGTAAAGTTTTTATAACGATATCTTATATAATTTTTTTTTTCTATTTTGTATTCACAAATAGTGTAGAAGAATAATTATTTATACTATTAATATTTATACACAGTAAAATACTCAATTCAATTAAAGTCCGGTGAAACTGTAAAGGGATGTCAAGCTATCAGCCTCAGTTCGAAAAATAATTCAAATAAAAATCCTAGTAAAACACGAATGTGACTTTGTTTATTATGCTTTCACGCCTTATCTATTTAACAGATCCTTAATTTTTTTGTATATACGTTGTGAGGGATTCAGAAAAGAATACATGGTATATCTTTTATCCAGAGAAAATATTCTGTTTCCGAGGGATAAATCTAATTTATACTAACCCTAGCAAAAACTAATACTTAATGTTCATGAAGAGATAAACTTAAATGATATAGAATTTTGGTAATTTTGATAACTTAGCAGAAAAGGAAATTAAACGATTTACATCTTTGGCGTAGTGCTAGAACAAAAGACATCAACGCGCTTCTTCAATCGCTTTTCTATAATATTGCAACTATAACATGACAACTGAACATTTATTAGTAGTCTATCACTTGATTTGAAATCAAAATAGATGCGTTAAATACATATAATTTGAGTTGGGATGATAAATATATTGACAAGATATCGTAAGTGATCGATAGCACAAACTGAATTGCTGATAAAAAATAATTCATAAATTAATTGACATGATCATACTTATTTTCGAAACTATTTAATCTGAAAATAATTATCATCTCTTACCCTTACCCTAATCCCACTTAAGTAAGGTCGGTACAACATGTTTTTCTCTTTCACTCTCCTCTCTCATATGGGATTTCAGTATGCACATCTTTTATACACTTATCACCTTTTCACACAACCCATCTACACTTTATTCGGTCTTCCTCTCGTCTAATATCCGACTACCGTCATACTCAAAACTTTCTTTTTAAATTAATTAATTTGTAATTTACATTGACATTTTAAAATCTGTGTAATGTCTAAGAATAACACCCACAATAAAGTGATGAATATATAATTTGTTTTATATTAATAAGCTATAATACCTGTTTTGGGTTAAATTGCTCTATGTTTGTGACACAGCCGTGTCTATTTCTGCCACAAATAAAGAATTTGTGACTATCTGAATTAAAATCCAGAAGTGAGTGTACTGTGAAGTGAATCAATTCACAAACTAAATCGTTTAACCAGATGAAACCTAATATTTTTTTATTTAATTAATGATGGTGTTACTTTGAAATAATTAATCAGTATATAGGTAGTAGTAGAGTAGACGTTACATTCCACGAATGGAAGTGCAAATACTAGTATTTAAGTTACACCGTAATCGTTAAAAAGTGGTTCCAAAATAGACGAATGAAATTATTAATTAATATAATTACTTTCTGATTAAATTACCCAGTACCTAAGTAAAATAAAAGTGATTATAACCGGGTTTATTATAACTCATTTTTAACCACAAAGTAACTATCACTACTGTGCTGTGCTAACTGTAGTATTTACCTATTGGCGCTGTTTTCTTCTGGTCATAAAGACTACGTGGAGACTACAGCGCTCTGGTAAATGTTGCATTCTAAGTTCGTAGATGTAACGATCATTCTCTGATTTAAATTTGAACTGCGATCCTGTCTCATTTATTTTATTATGTTCTATGAATTTACGTACTTGTATATAGTTTAGGTATTGGAGACGAGACGAATAAGTGGTCTGCCAGGTCTGATAGTTCAGTGAAGCTGTACTTTACCTTTCCAGGTCAACATTCATTTCGAAAAAAAAAAACGGTCTGCCAGGTAATCATTTTCCAACTCTGAATACATTAGCGATATACTTGGTAGATTAATGACATAAAAGAAGCATAATTATCAATAATTCTTTTTGCTTGTATTTTTAAGCTTTAAAAATAGAAAACCCTGATGTGAAATAGAGTTTTAAGTAAAGGAAAATAATATGCTGGTGACGCATTTTCTAATGTTGTTCTAGGTTTCTATATATCACCATCTTTGGCTGTGCCATCAATATCGAAAATGATTGAGCTAATACTTGATGGATTATCTTACTCTAGTCTTTATAAACCTTATTTTTTTATTGTAGCATGACAAAGTAACGGCATATGATATTAAATACAATACAGTGCAAAGACAAGCAGGCCGCAGAGATATGTGTAAGTCATTGTCAAGCGTCGCTATCATTGTCGCATGATCGCCGATTTCAAAAGGCGACAGATAAATGAAATATATAATAATGTATATCATGATCACGAACCAGTAGAGTAAGAGATTCTTACATTGATTACTAAGTATCCTACATTGGTTAATCCCGAAATGCGACACGTCGAAGTTACTGTTGGGCTTTACAACAAAGTCCTGGAGCATATTACCAATTTTCCAAACAATAAGTTTAAACGCCATATCAAGTGGGTTTTAGAGGCAAAAGACTACTATAGAGCGGATTAATATGTGAACGATAGTTGTCAAAAAGATTCGGGCATAAATTAGTTGGGGGTAGGCAAAATTTTTCTTTTTTATTGTCCGTTGAGAAAACGATGTGTCAAAAAAAATAATTTCGCCTACCCCCAACAAATTTATGCCCGAACAATAGTGATGTCTATGATTGATTCTCCTCTGCGCATCCACTAAAAATCATTATAACGTGTAATGTATTGTAAATAGGTATGTTAAAAAGATAAACCCCTTCGAGTTTCTTGCCGGTTTTTCTCGATCTCTGCATTGTTTTCCGAACCGTGCATATGCTCCTTTTTAGGACCTAAATTATATTTAAGAAAAGTATTATTTTCTTTTTGCTATACAGTGATCTCCATACAGTGGGATACTATTGAAACGTCATGAAACCCGACATAAGTTCTTCTGATTAATCGAAAAAATTGCTATCTTAGAACTACGTGAATTGAAAACGTAAGATTATAATTACACACAAAAAGAGATCGTAATAGAAAAGCTTTTGCAAATGCGCAGGCGACGTCGCGTCGCGCCTTTGAGCGTTCACTGTTTAGTCCTGGAAAAGGGCCCTGTGCTAATTCCCAAACTCGGTTTCTTAGAGATAACGCTAGAAAACGGGAGGTAGGTAGGTGTGTCTTTGATGTGCCCGGCCGCGGCCCCCTGACTCCGGCGATGAGAGCTTTCAATGAAAGGATTTTTTTTCATCTCCTTTCCCTTTGTACTTAATTTAAATTTCGTTTATATCAATGCTGCGAGTTTCCTTTACGGTGTGTTTTCTCTTTTACTTTGTCGCGTTTATCCTCTACAATTTGTTATATTCAAGTTCGCTTTGTAATTAAATTTAGTGTTTTGTAATTTGGGTTTCTGTAATTTTGATATTGTTTTGTTTTTTTCTTTCGAGTTTGTATCGATAGTGGTTATTGAAAATAGGTGTCTTATTCTATTAATGCTCTTAGGATTTCTTGTTACTTTATTTTACTATTCGACGTATTTTCAAGTTTTGTTTTCTTTTTTTTATGAACATTCCCGTAATATATATTACTTTTTATGGTAATGGGCTAATTATTGTGGGTTTTTTTTATGTTGAAATAGCTTTATTTTTGTTAGAAATATCAGTCGGCGATAGAATCTCTCAAGCGTGTACAACATTACACTTTTAATGAGTGTATTCAATTTCTTAAAGACGTATAGACATAACGGCCAATGAACAATATTTTACCTTATCATTATTGCAAGTTATAATACGATATTTGTTTTTTACACAGAAGATTATTCAACAGCAGAATAATTGATAATAGGTATTGTAAAATTATTCGCTATCGATATGATATCGTTATTATGTATACTTTTATACTAATATTGTAAAGAGGTAAAGTTTGTGAGTTTGTCACATTGTAGGGGGTAATTTCAGGAACTACTGGTCGGATTTGAAAAATATCAGTGTTGTATTTATGTTGTGTTCATTTATCGAGGAAGGTTATATGTATCATCACACTAAGACCAATAGAAGCGGAACACCAATGAAGAATGTTTCAATATCGTGTTTTTTTCCTCATGAAAGCTATCGTTGCATGTTAGCTTTAGCCCAAAGTAACTATTATATGCGGACGAAGTCGCGGGCAGAGGTTAATCGTTTGTAAAGCATATTAATTCGTAACTAGAGTTTCATTATTTTTTGAAATAATTTCCATTTCTTTAATTGTAACTAATTAGTTATATTTTTAAATGAATTTGAATGTCGTAGTTTGAGTTACTCGTTTCAATAGTCCGAATAACAAGTCGTAACTTCCTCTCCTTTGTCATGAGTTAAGTAGTAAAAAGCCTTTGCAGCAGAGTCCTTTATTTCTTAAGTACGCAGTTCAAACTTGTCCGTATCTCGGTTCATCCGCCGCTGACACAATTATCTACTCATTAAAACGATTTAGTACGTCTTTAGGAATACTATTGTCCGATTTTTATTTATATTTGTTTTGGATATTTAAATAAAACATATTGTCCTGAAATAAATGATAAAGATGATGTCTTCCTTGACGTATCCGCCAACGTCGAACCTTGTCAATTTCGGAAATTACCACTTCATGGCCATAGAGTTTATGCTCGGAATCTGAAATCGTATGAAATTTTGCTCATTATTTTTTTTATAATACACTGTGACGACTGAGGTCAAGCTCATAGACCTGTTGGAAAGTGAGGCCGAGGCCTAGGATGTAACGCGTTCGCCCAATAAAAGTTTTGGGGTGTAAGGGGTGTCGAGTAAGACCTTAAGACTTGAGACACCCAAGCCAACCTCACCTGCACGTGGTGCACCCTGCTGATCAACGTACGAGGCAATGGCGATAGCGGGGTGGTAGGGTTTTACAGCCCGACTGGGTCGCAACCACCGTGTACAAGGCGAAAAAGCCCGTCATAGTGACTCGCTTATGCGCGTCGCGTTTCGGGATCAGCACGTGCATATCCAGTACCAGGTGACTTTCGTCATTATGGCCGGCATGACAGCGGCGACCGACGATGGATGATCTGTCTCTCGGGGGTCGCCACTGTTTTTGGATTGTACTATGCTTACCCTCAGGTATAATGCAGTCACTTTGTCGTGCTTCGATAAAAAAAAAAAAGAAAAGAAGAAGCTCATTCAGTCTTCTTTTGAAGATCGCTTTATTATACACTCCGGGAAAAACAGACGCAGGCAGTGCATTCCACTCCTTCGCGGTTCTCATAATAAATGACTGTCATATTTGCAACTTCGTCCGGAAATTGATGTAAGTGGTTAGGCAGTTACGTTCGTCCAAACCCACTCTCTCGTCCATTGTTATCAAATCGGTTGAACTATCACTCAGTCAGAATGCACTGAGTTAGCTGCCATCTATTAAGGCCCCTGATTGGCGCCATTACAGGTATCTCATACTGTTTAGCTGTAATCACCCCATGGCAGCGGAAACGAAAGTCTCTTTCACTAAAGTAAGTTTTGCTTAACTTACAGAGGAATCCTTGAACGAGGTGGATTGTTCCGCCCATCGTGTCGGACGCTAGTATCGTGTGCCTTTATCGGCGTGTTTTGTAAGTTGTGTAGGTTGTGTTGTGTACGCTGAAACTATTAATGGTTCCAGCATGAATAGGTCGGCTCGCCCGGAGTAGTACCACCCGAGCCACAGAAACACCCACGTGAAGTAACAGTGCTTGCATTGTTCCGTTGCGTTCGGTCAGTAATAGCCCCGGAGGCCCATCTCCACACCCTATCTTCTTTCTCCCTTCCCCTCACCCTCCCTCATATACGAGCTGGCAACGTACTTGCGATTCCCCTATTGTTGCTAGTGGCGATGGACGGCGTTGATCACTTAACATCAGGTAGCGCACCTATTCATTTGCCTCCTATGATATAAACTCTAGGTCGGCAAACACGGTCAAATAAATACATTTGATCAATCATACATTAGTAGTATCCAATTAGATCACTATTGCTATAATAAACACAGCGGTAAACGCGTCTTATGATTTTTTTAATT
The DNA here is from genome assembly GCA_014332785.1 of Antheraea mylitta. Lineage (NCBI taxonomy): Eukaryota > Metazoa > Arthropoda > Insecta > Lepidoptera > Saturniidae > Antheraea > Antheraea mylitta. Next base: position 1,069,369 of record JACEII010000054.1, on the reverse strand, counting down.
TTCAATTTGTCGAGAGGCTCGCATTCCGGTATAATGACGGTGATTATCTATAACTGTAGATCTGTGTATCACAGTCACCGTCGGTTTTCATGAGTCAGTCACATTGTTGTGTTTCGACAAAAAAAAATATATGAATTATGTTTACAATTTTATGCTTTTCTATTTTACTCATAAACTGGACCGCAGTATTTTTTTCATATTATAGGAGGCAAACGCATATTGCAGGTCACGAGATTTTAAGTGATCACCACCGTCCATAGATACTAGCAACACCACAGGAGTTGCAAGTGCGTTGCCTGTCTCTTAGGGGGGTAGGGGGAAGGGTGAGGGGAGGAAGAGGGAACAGGGGATAGGAGGTGGGCCTCCGGCGTTCTCACTGACCAAACGAAACGCAAAAATGCAAGCACTGTTACTTCACGTCGGTTTTCTGTAAGCGGATGGTACTACCTCGGATGAGCCGACCCATTCATGCTGAAACCATTAATAGTGTCAGCGCGGCTATACCACCTACCAATTCTCCTAAAATAAACGAATAAAGTATTGTAGCATAATTTGAAGGTAAAAATATCAAGGCAGTCATAAGAACTTCCGACAGAAGTGAAAAATCAAAACAACGAAATAACTGTTCTTTTTTTAATTTTTAAGTCAACTGTAGTCTCAATTATATAAATTTCATAATTTGTAAATGCAAATTACACTTACACTAGCCAGGTTTTCACATCTATTAACACTTAGTACAATAATTATTTACATTTTTATGCGATTTATTGATTAATCCAATATGATCAGCTGCACAACGTCAATACAAAATATCAATATTACATATATACAGGCCGCTATACTACGCGTCGCTTGTCAGTCGCAAGCGCAATACGTTACCACAGTATAAATATGAGACACAGTACGCAAACTACCTACAAACGCTCGAAAACGGCACACTCACACAAATACGCGCATCGACGAGAGGTTTTAAAAGGTGTTCTATGGACAGCACCACGAAAACCGTTTAGGGGTCGTGGATTTTTGTGAGTGTGCCGGTACGAACGTTTAGAGGTAGTTTACATACTATCTCTTATATGTATACTGTGACATAACGAACATGGTTATTGGTGACGCGGACCCATTGCTTTTACACTATCAAATAAAATTCTTTTTTTTTAAATCTCTCAACGCTGGTAAAGAAGTTTTCATTTCAAAAGATGGTAAACATAATGTTAATATAATCAATTAACATAAAGGTACGTAAAATACTCCAAAAGAATAGATAATAGTTTTCAAGAAACAATTAACTTAAAACACTGCTAAAAGTAAAAATGAACACGGGTGTACTATAACGAATAATACGTCGTTTTAATTAACTTTGGTTTGTTATGATCGTTGGAATACTATTATTATTCGAGCGGTGTATTGTAAAGGTGACATAAGACAAAGGGTTTGTCACGCGAAGCGAGCTGTAATACACAGAGCGTATCCCTTAGCGTCGCGGTGCAACCGGCACACAAAGGCGCCACTTTGCGGCTTTATCTTTGACTCATAGCCGTGTGTTAACAAACATTAATAACCTACTAATAACTCACTAACGTTCATCAATCCCATTTTAGGAATACGTTTTCCCTTTGCTATAACTTAATATAATTAAATTTTAATAATAGAATTATTTTTAAAATTGCTTTAACTAAAGTTAATTATAACTGAAATCTACTAATACAATATTGGCAATTACACGAGTCTTTTATCACGAATAAAACACTCGTAGATTCAATTTTTCAAATAATTTTATTAGTGACAGTTTAATTAGCGCAGCTTTCATCGGAGCCGCTTTGATATTGTGAACGTTTCAAATAGATTTCACGAGAAGCGTTTTCAAAGAGAGAGCACCCCTAATAAGTACTGAAGAGTCCTCGCACGTGTTTATCAAAGACAGCCTTTCGTTACTCACCGTCTGAATGGTCTCAAAAGAAACTCGTGTAAAATGCCCCACAAAGTGCCGTATCAAAGGGAAGGCGGGCGCAAATATCTGTTTCGTAAACTAGTAAAAACGGAGCTCTCAAAGGTGCTCCGTACTCGCGGCAAATTAAACGGAGTTAAATACGAGCGCCTCGTTCACAAATGTATAACTTTGAATGTGAATCTGGCCTCATTATTTATGTAAGCCGTCCTAAATCGTCAAACGTTCCCGCGTCTTTTATTTTCACAAGAGACGACACGGCCCGGTCCGAGCCGAGAGTCGAACCTCGAAACTGGCCGACTTGACGAGACCGGTCTCACATAATACGACGCGGCGGCTCGTGCGTGCGTCTACCCGCCGCGTCTAACATATGTATCCATTTAATTCTCAATTCCCATATAATTTAACTTTGCGATCAAAGCGAAAATTTGCAAAGAGCTTCCCGGCGGCGTCCGTGGGCGGGGGTGCGAGCGGGACGCACTCATCGGAGTTCTCGAGATCAAATGCTGGGCCAAATTAGTCACTCTCCGTCTCTCTATCTCAAAGCCGATCCGTAGCAAAGTTTGCGCGAAGATGACATCAAAAGGAAACCACACACTGGGGTGGCGACGCCCGACGCCCGACGCCCCCGGCCCGCGGCCCCACACTTGAATCCGCCGTGTCTCGCTGTCTTATTGACACGCGACTGACAACTCGCAAGTCGCCAACGCCGACGCCGACGACTGACGATAAACTTGCTTCGCTTTACCAGACTTATTTAGTTAATTAATACGGAATGTCCTATCAACTTGTAACTCCCACGAGGCTCTCTACTTACACGGCTCAACTGTGAGGAAACTTTAATCGTATGTGTTATCAACTATCCCGATACCTACCTACATTCTCTGTTCGTTGTGCCTAATTCCCCTTCATTATAACTAACTAGGCTTTCAAAGTAATTATCAGAATTTTTATCTAATCATTTGTTTAAGGCTTTCTCGCAGTTTTTAAGTTGCTATACATTGTTTTAGAGAACTGTATAATGAGAAATAAGGTATACCTATTAATAATACAGAGTTAGTAACTCAACGGTATCCATCTCTGCTGATGGATAAAATGCGGTATTTTATGTAATTCTAACGGCGACATATTAGTAACTCCGAAAATCTATGAAATAGTAATTAGATATTTTTTATGAAATATTATGGTTTACCACAATATAATTTATTTGTTCTCTTCCCTACGTATACGGATAAAAAAATGCTTGGCCCCTTGAGATTCGCTGTAAAGACTTTATTACTCTGTAAATTTAATTTGTTTAAAATATCTTTTTAATTAAATTGAATTTGTATTCAGATTTTTTTTATTGAAGCACGACAACTAAAAATGCCTGATGGTAAGCATAGTACAATCCAAGAACAGTGGTGACCACCGCGAGACAGATCATCCATCGTCGGTCGCCACTATCATGCCGGCCATAATGACGAAAGTCACCCAGTACTGGATATGCACAGGCTGATCCCGAAATGCGACGCGCAAAAGCGAGTCACTATGACGGGCTTTGTCGCCATATACATGGTGGTTGCGACCCAGTCGGGCTGTATAACCCTATCACCCCGCTATCGCCATTGCCTCGTTCGTTGATCAGCAGGGTGCACCACGTGCAGGTGAGTTGGCTTGGGTGTCTCGAGTCTTAAGATGTTACTGGACACCCCTTACACCCCAATCATTTTAAGCTACTGACCTGTCTCTTTTATTAAGTGCAGAGTTCTGGTGACGTTTATTTAGTTCTCGGCTTATTTAATACAAGATGAAAGCGTCGTGTAGGTTTCTCAACGTAACTTTGAAGTCTTACAAACAAATGTGAACTTGCTAAGTGAAATTTTTCAACTCGTATTGTATCATTTGTTTAGGGCGGTCTATTTGAAAAGAACTCTTTTGGTGTTTTATATTCTGCGAAAATTATTAGTACCAGAGTTTTCTATAGGCTACATTCCATTAAGCTTCTCCATAGGGAACAGTAAAGGCAAAGTTTTACAAAGGTGACTTAATATCGTTAAGATATTTATAGAGCTTAATTACGGATGATAAAATTGTAATCTCTACTAAAATTTTAAGTGCAAAAGTAAACCTGTCTGTCAGTCTGTCGCGCTTTCACGCTAAAACTACTGAACCGATTTAAATGGTACACAGATAGTCTAGAGCCTGAGAAAAGACATAGGCTACTTTATAATGATAAAAAAAAAACGGTTGTAAGGGTTTAAAGGGGGTATGAAAAGTTGTATAGTAGTATAGTCATTAGAGCTAAAGGCTTGAAATTGTTTTTAGCCTGGTGATTCGATATAAATAAATATGATATTCAATAAACGAATATGATATTCAAAGTTTATAAAAGTTTTACTCTCAGAATGTAAAATAACTATGGGAAATAGGGGATGAAAGTTTGTATGAAAATATGTAAGGTTCTGCTCCGATTTGAAAGAGTGTTAGTGTTACATAGCTCATTTAACGAGGGGTACTAAATATGATCACGCTAAGATCAATAGGAGCGAAGCACCAATAGAGAATGTTTCAAAATCGTTTTATTTTTTCTTTTGAGAGCTTCCGCTGCTTGTTAGTTAACCCAAAGTCATTATTTCACGCGGGCGAAGTCGTGAGCAGATGTTAGTTTTAAAATAAAGGACAGTTCGTAATTAATCCAGATCGAGAAACATCAAAACTATTTTCACGATAACGAAGCCGTGGGTATTACTTAGTTTTCAATGTAAAGTGCCCAGTTGTACGCAGTAAAAAAATATTCTAAGAAATGTTTTACTTACTATTTATTCCAAATTCTATTTTTAATGCAAAAGTGAGTTTGTTTTAAACATTTTCACGCATTATCTACTCAACCGATCACCATGAAACTTTGCATTCATCTTATTAGGGGTACAATGTAATAGGTTTTGTACTCTTCGTCCAGAAAAAAATGTTTCCTTAAGTTTCGTGTATATAACATGACCGAAACCGCAGGCAAAGCTTAATGATCTATAAATTGATCAATTTTAGAATATAACTTCGTAATTGTAAGTGTATACGAATGGGTCACATAAGTTTTATGAACAATGGAGCCAAAAGAATTTGTAGCTTTATAAAAAAACATTCTGAGAGTAAATTGAAACGGCTTTAACTTGGTGTAATAATTATAATTTGAATTTAATAATCCTAAGTTCAATATTACTGAAATAAATATGTCAAAATATATTTTTTTTTTTTACAAAACACTTTAATCACCATTTATTTTGAAGTTTAAAGTAATCGTTTTAAGGCCTGGATTATCTTAATTAACCCTCAAATATAGTCTGGCGACGCGGCGTTAAAAAGTAAATAAAGTAAGAGAAAATATATAAAAAAACTTTATCGTCGTCTAAAGTCAACAACCTGGCGCTGAAGAATTTACAACAACAAAAAAAAATCGGAATTTTGAAATCCAACCGGCGGGTTATCTGAGAGGTGTAGGCGCGGCGAGGGTTGCGCACCGGCATTGTGCACAGGATTTTACGATGTTTAGCCGCCGATAGATTCCAGGAAACGAGGCATACGTTCTGCCGACGTCTACCTACGCGCTGACCCTTTTTGACGCCACCAGGACGTATGTTTGCTCGTTGCTCGATCTCAATTAGGATTTTCGTTAACTGCCACAAGAAAAGTTTAATATGTCGTTTTTGTAGAAAAAAAAATTATTGTCTACAAACTCGAGAGTCACCGCCTTCGCACTTTGCTACCGCCTTACTCGATAATATATTTCGATGGCGATAACCTGTACATATATAGACATACATAAAAGACAATAATGAAACCGCCGTAATCTCAATAAAAATTTCATATTTTTATATAATACATATTGTATTTATTAAAGGAAAAAGATATATACAATCCTATTATATGTATAGATAATAATAACGAAAACAGTGCAAAGTCGCGGGTACACGTATATCATATGAAAGCAATTAAAACAGCTACCGAGAATTTGTAGGTGGTAGAGCCAAGCTGAAGCTATTACAGGTTTCAGCATGAATAGGTCAGCTCACCCGAGGAATTACCACCCGACCCACAGAAAACCGACGTGAAGTAACAGTCCTTGCATTGTTGCGTTTCGTTAGGTCAGTGAGAGCGCCGGAGACCCATCTCCCCTCTCTGCCCCTCCCCTCTCCCTTTCTCCATTCCCCTAAACACAGGCTAGCAACTTGCGACTTCTCTGGGGTTGCAAGTGTCTATGGACGGCGGTGACCGCTTAACGACAGATGGGTCATCTATTTGTTTGCCTCCTATATGATATTAAAAAAAATTACACATTAAAGACGAGGATTCATTTGATCCATTTCACATCACTTTTTGTACGAGTTCCCTTTCAATTTGTATCATCCATCGCGTATCCCGGTGATTTTATACGGTCGTGTCCCTCATTCTGTATTATGTTTCGATGTAATCATTCAATTTTTTGTTCACTATTACAACTCGTATAATATGATCATAATTTACTTGCATCTGCTATAACTTTTGACGTTGTAATTATATCTTTATATGTATTATCAATAGAGTTGATAAAGGCTCGACGTTTGTTTGCCCATCGGCTTCCATTGAATGAAGACCGGTTCGGATGAGGAATGCCGCGGATCGGAGTTACCAACTCTCAAAAATATTTGCCTCTGAAACTAAAACAGAATTCCTAAAATTAAGATAATTACTTGAAAACCCTTAAAATAAGAAATGAATAATTATGCCACTAATGTTGACAAGCGTCTAAAGATACATAGTATTTTTTTAGTAAATTCCTACTAATAAAGTTTATTTATTAAATTTCCATATGTGCAATTTCTTTCTATGTATCTTCATAATAATTAGTTCATTAAAATGGTACTAAAATATTGGTTTATATCAGGATTACATACTTGCACATTAAAAAGTCTCTGAAAATAACTTCACATATATAAAACCCCTAAAACAAGAATGCTTAAACGGTCGATTTCGAGAAAAATGTACCGACATATCTATATATTCACAGATTTTTTTAGGAAAAAATTTAATTTGTAGGTGGCAAAACCACCCTGAAGTTATTACAGGTTTCAGCATGAATATGTCAGCTCATCCGGGGTAGTACCACCCGATCCACAGAAAACCGACATGAAGTAACAGTCCTTGCATTGTTGTGTTTCGTTCGGTCAGTGAGAGCGCCGGAGGCCCACCTTCCCTCCTCATGAGCCTCCCATGCCCGCCCATCCAAACACAGCCTAGCAACGCACTTGCGACTCTCCTGGTGTTGCAAGTGTCCATGGACGACGGGGATCACTTAACATCAAGTGATCCGTCCGTTCGTTTGCCTGCTATGACATAAAAAAACAATTAAAATTTATTTTATTCCACAACTAGCTCAGCACAACCCCCTCATCGCTTTATTTTATCGTTTTATGGGAGTTACCTACGTCTACCTAGACGACAATCCGGCATCATAGACACTTGCAATCGTTCAAAGTCGATCGATATTAATCTAGCATTATTGATGTACATCGCCAACAGTTTATGTTTGATCACCTCTGCTCTAGAAAAATTCGTCTTGTTTTTTATCCCCCCAAATTTGGAGGAAAACAAGTAAGTTGGGAACCCTACCGCGGCTGTCTGTGTGCTATGTCGGCTTTTTGCTTTGGTTGCATGCGCTGAACGCTCAGCCCACGCGGCCGGTCGGTCCCGCCGGCGCCATCGCAACGCCGCTTCCCGCCTTCACTTGATGCCTGCCTGATAAACGACACATTGCAAATATTTGATGTAATTTTATATTTTTATATCTCGGGCTCTGTATGCCGGTCGGAGTCGTTTTGTTTCTTTCTACCTGGACTGTTTCCGTTCTTCATTTCGAGTGAAATGATTGTATGTTCACGAGATTCAGTTAAATGTTTTTATAAAATTACTGGTTTCTGCATGCGACTTTAATTTCCAAATCTCTGGAACAGTACATTTGTTCTAAGTGAGAAATATGTCAATATTCTTCTTTATACCCCTGACAACGTTTATCTAAAATTGTATGATGATCGGTTGGTGAGTTATGGCGTCAAAGCATAACAAAGAAAGGCCCATTAAAACTGCAATAACATTACGCATATCAACTCTAAACACGTGCACGCACACATGTTTACACATGAAAGTGGAAGAAAACCCTTATCGAATTAAAATAGTTTAGAAAAGTTATCTAACACCAAATACTTATAGGAGTTAATCCTTTCGCTTTGGGTTATTTAAATGCAATGCTAGATATCGGTGACAAAAACAAAAAAGGCAAATAAAAAATGCTATAAGTAATTATCAGGTACAATTTCGTTTGACGCTACCAACATTTCAACTGGCTAATTAGAGTCGTCAAGAAAGTTTTTCATTATATGTTTTGAAATTTTACTTACAATGTTTTGATAACAATTTCATAGTGATTTCTTCCTAAAGCTTATAATTTCTATTTCTTAAAGGAAGAAAATTTCTAAAGGTTAATAATTATGTATGTGGGGTCATACGAATTTTAGAAATGTTAAGGTGGGACCATGTCCTAAAAAGGTTGGGAAATACACTGGATTAACCGATTTGATGTGCAACAACGCCATCTAGTGACGATTTATGAGAAAAAGAAAAGCAACCTCTTTCCATGCAAAGCCCATAAGCGTCACTAAGTGTCAATTAGCCAACTATACTAGAGGTTATCAATATCAGATATTTGATACTTACATTATTATATACGTAATATGTAAATAGTATTATGTATATAGGTTGATTTTTTCCGTTTTTATGTCTTACTAGCTGCACTTAAGAGTCAGTTCCCTCTAGGTTTGGCGTGTTTACCATCTTACACCATATTATCATTTAAGATCAGATGAGATTGTGATCAAGCGCTAACAACTTACAATATAAAAATGTCTAATATAAAAACTTATTAAATAATGTTGTAGAACTTCAACATTATTGTGACGTTATGACAAATACTGTGAAGCTAACGCGTACTTTAGACACAGTTCTCATCTCACGAGGCTTCAGCACTGCGAAGCTCGATAGCTGAGTAAATAAAACAAGGTTATCTACTGCCATTACCTGATTGTCACTTGTCCGGTTGTTTACTTATTTATATTGTTCAAAACAAACAGCGATATAGAGATTTGTTTATACAGATTGTATAATTTTTTGTATAAATTTGGACACAGAAAATGTATTTGAATTTTCAGTTCGATAAGGGGAAAAAAAGTAAACCCTTCCACTTTCGTGTGTAAGCGTGCACGTGTGTGGGGGCGATCGTGTAGTGTTGTAGCAGTGATGTATATTTGTGTGTCACCGTATCGCGCAAGCAACGCACTCAAGGGCTCCCTGCCGAGGGATCGAACCTAGGCTTGAGCCATTGCCGTGGGAGGCCTAATCGGGTGTGCGGGAGCGAAATTAACCCCCAGACCACGGCGGCTGATCTGTGGTTACGCGGGCGTGGGCGTGAATACGCTCTGTTTCGAGGGACAGTCTGGTACTGATCGTTCGCTGACGTGATTGAATCAGGAGGGTCGGTAAAAATGTGTTGCGGACGTCTTTTATAACGCGCAGCGTTGGGTACGGATTCATAGTTTGCGGCGGATACCACTAACGGACTGGTATGATTCGCGGCTTTTTCAAAATAGCTAATCGTAAGGGATTTTACGTACGCCCAGATAGAAGGGATCTCTAGGTCGCTATGAAGATCGACTCTCCTGATGTACCACGGGGCACCGGTCACTTTACGTAAAACACGATTTTGGAGAACCTGCAGCTTATGAAAGTTATCTTTGGACATATGCGCAAAAATGGGGCAGCTATATGTCATCACGGGACGGATACACGTCTTATACAAAGTGAGCTTGTGTCTGAGGGACATCTTACTCTTATGACAAAGCAACGGATGGAGGCGACCCAAGACCATAGCGGCTTTGTTTCGCACTCTGTCTATATGTGAATTGAACTTTAAATGTCTGTCTAATGTAACACCGAGCTATTTGACCTCTTCGACCCAAGGGATATCGGTTCCGTATAGCCTGATGGGCTCAATGTTATTTGCGCGTTTCGTGGGATCGAAGAGTATTGCGGCACTCTTATCGGGATTAACTTCTATGCGCCATCGACGAAACCATTCACCGAGAGTACGAATGGCTTTTTCGATGCGCTTCCTAAGAAAGTCCGACCGCCAGCCGGAAGTGTAAATAACGGTATCGTCAACGTAACAACCTACCTCGACCCCCCGAGACCGAGGTAGGTCACTGATGAACAGGTTAAAGAGCGTGGGCGCGAGTATGGAGCCCTGTGGTACACCTGAGCGTATCGGATGGTGCGATGATAGTTCACTGTCCACTTTAAAACGGAAGGTTCTATCGGTAAGATAATCGCGAATGATGTGAATTAACCTATCGGGTATACAAGCTAAACGTAACTTGTATACGAGCCCTTCGTGCCAAACCTTATCGAAGGCCTTGGAAATATCGAAAAAGACAGCTATTGTACGTTTCGGTTTAGTTTTTATCGTGTCCGGGTTCGGGTCCGGATTCCGATCAGCGTTAAAATTAGAAAAAATGTACTCCGTGAGGCGGAGTACTTGATCTGTACAAGAATGTTTGGCGCGAAATCCAAACTGCTCAGACGGTATTAAATTGAGATCTGTAATCGTGGCCCCTGGAGACGGTTCAGAAGGAGCCGCTCGTAAAGTTTACCTAAAGTATCTAGTAAACTAATGGGGCGATAGCTAGCGGGAAGCGTAGCTTTCTTGCCGGGCTTGTGAATACCTATCACTACGGCCTTTTTCCAGACGGCTGGAAAGTGACCCTGAGACATGGCCGCATTGAAGATGTAGACCAATAGAGCTATGATGCGATCAGGAAGGAGTTTCAGAACCTCGTTCCTGATCCCATCGGGACCTGGGGACTTCCTAGGCTTGAGAAGCTTGATAGCGGCTAAAACTTCATCGAAAGTGATCGAGGTTAGGGTATCCGCCGGAGGAGACGCGAGTGCATGCTCCGCAGCTAATTCAATTAAACCGATATGGGAAGGGTCAGTGTTATCAGTGTTAGGCGAACACTGTTTCTCTAGGCTCGCGGCAAGACATTCCGCTTTATCTATGCTATCGAACGCGGGAGGCAACCCGGGGCCTCTGTCGAGAGGAGGCATTGGAGTGACCAAATCTGATTTTATGGTTCGCGCGAGAGTCCAGTGCGACAGGTGAGACGGCTGGAGGCTCTCCAGGAGTCTATCCCACCTGTCGCCCCGAATCTCAGAGATACGATACTTGACTGTTTTACGTAACGAACATAACCGATCACGATTCTGTACAGACGGGTAAGCATCGTAAGCTCGAGTCGCAGCGTTCTTTGCCGTGATCAATGCTCTCACGTCGTCTGGGAGTATGAAACGGCGATCGTTCGCCGCTTGTACCTCTTTCGAGGTCTCTCTGACGGCGGTCTGGAGATAATCAACCAGGGAATCGATGGCCGAATCCGCGTCGGCTTTAGACACCAACACGTCCGGAATCCTGTCTAAACTACTAGACGACGGATTTTCTTTAAAATATTTAACGAGTTTCGCGTAATCAGCCACCTTTACCGACGGCGGGGTGGAGTCTGAGTTCTGACCTAACTGTAAAACGACCGGACGATGATCTAAATCAAGTTCGTGTACGACTTGTTACATATATATATAATAATAATGTTAAATATAGTAAGTAACCTGGGCGACTGAGGCCAGCTCAGTTCTTTAAAAAAACATTTTTAAATTAAAATAAACTGTAATATTTTTAAATTAAAATAAGGTTTGTGTTATAAGATTTACATTTTTATATTTAAAAAAAAAACTCTTTTTCTGTCACTCGGATTCGAACTGAGGTAACCACAGATTTTTGAAGCAATCGATTTCCATCTGAGTTATTTTTGTTTTGACGACGCCGTAGAAATTTACCTTTATATTCTAGCTATATTTTTCATTGCCTGAAAACACTCTTAAAAAAGTTTACTATGAATAAAATCTAGCTAGATCGATTTATCGTCCACGAAACTACCTACATACTAAGTTTCACGGAAATAGATGACGCCGTTTCCGATATCCTGAATAAATAAAAATTGCTCGTTTAAAGGTATTAGATTTATCACGTATCTGTACTTTTTAGAAATGTCTGTCTGAATGTCTATCTGTTTATTTGAACACACATTACTGATAAAATACTACCTCATAAAGCATATCCTCCAGTAATATTTAGTTTTGGTTTCATAAAAATCGGTTCACTCTTTCAAAAGTTATTGTAATTTTAATAATGACGCGATCTAAGTACGAGAGACATGTAAGATAAGTAAATGGACTTAATATATTAAGATAATTTTATTAGTCGCCGTTTTTTACATTGGGTTCCACGCGGACGGAGTCGCGGACACCGCTAGTATGTAATATTAGTTTAAATAGGATATTATTCAAAGATATTATAGCATTATGAAAACTATACCACTGTAATGTAAATTCTAATAATACATTTACTATCTCAGATGCGTAAAGAAAATGCGTTTTCACTGTATTTAACTTAAGAGTGATAAAGCCTGTGCAAGATTTGACTGTGAAAATTGTTACAACTATTTGTGCCGCGAAGCAGCATTCTTGGTTTGTGTTTCGGTTGGAACGGTGCGGTTGGCAATATGACACGAAATGTTTTATTCACCTCAATTCTCAGGAATAGCAAACAATTATGGCTGTCCTCAGGACTGCGGTCCAATTAACGCTGGTTTATAAATACTCATAGACTGCAGTGACCACTTTAAGTGGGGCGAATTGCCTGTTTTGCGAAACTTATTTAAAATTTAAAAAGTGATTCAAATTTTTATTAATTAATAAATTGTTATTGTTACAGAATGAACACGTTCTCATTTCCGGCACCGTTCAGCTAAGTTTAAGAGGTGAGTTTAGTTATATTTTATTTCAGAATTTAGCTATCAACTGTTACACGTTGTACCTACTTGAGGTAGTCTTTTTTTTGTTTTTTTTTTGACAACTCTATATATAGACTAGATTCTAGATTATTACTGCCATTGTTGAATAGGTAATATAAGAAGAAGATTACATGCTTCTCATTCTCATGGTTCTAATGGTGGCTCTCTTGTTAGAAATGTCCAGGGAGTTGTTATTGCATCTCAGAATTCATGCTCCGTGGTATTATTTCACTCGTGCACAATAACCGAACTGTATTAAGTAAAAGATCATCAATATTACAAAATATAGAGTCATATAACACAAAATTATGAATGAAATATAAAATCTATTACATGGCAAATTAAAGTTTCACTCGCTATTAATTTTTGTTGGGTGCCACGCCACACTGCCTTCCCATACTTAATACGGTT
>JACEII010000054.1:1035827-1056033 GCA_014332785.1 Antheraea mylitta | reverse complement strand
TATAATGTCAAATAGCTTATAACCTTCTTTAATAAGTAGACTATAAAATGCAAAGAAAAAAAAAACATAGTGTGTTGTAGACACGCGATACAAGCAAGGTATTACAAGGAAACATTTTAAATAAAAGAATACAAAAAGTCAACGCCACGCGGACGCGGTGTTTCCAAGCGTTCACCCATCCATGTACTGACCGCGCCAGACGTTGCTTAACTTTCGAGATCGGACCAGAACGGGTGTTTTCAAAACTACTCGACATACTCCCACCACTTTCTATCACACAAAAAGGTCGTTGATCAGAATTTCAAAGCCCTCCCATAATAAGCCAGATTAGCGTATTCCAAATAAACAAACAAAAATTAACAGCCACAGAGTCTTTGCGTAACACCGTAACATTAAAAAAAAAGTTACTTTACTGTTTAACAATACAAAAAAGAAAGCTTTAGTTGTCGGCAACTCTGTTTACCCTGAAACGCCAATACCTCAGTCGAGCGAACATTTTATATCGTTAACGATGTAATAACGAGTTATTTCGCTGTTTTGTACTATCAGCAATTACGATTGTATTGAACTTCGGGATTATTTGCAATCCTACGTAATATTATTGTGCCGTGTATTTTTTCTATATATTCTTTGTTATAATATAACGTTATTATACCTGCGCGTCCTTGTTGATTAAACTGTTTTTTTTTTTTTCGAACTGATTACGCTATTAACCTAGTAAGGTCTTAACAGCTTCACCGGACTACAATGATGAACTGTCATAGCCCATATTGTAACAACAATAATACCTTATTTGGAGTCTATACCGGAAATTATATAGCAAGTTCTAAAATAACTGTTTTAAGGACGCGTACTCGATTTGCCGAACTGACTACGCTATTGACCTAGCAAGGTATTCACAGCTTCACCGGACTACTAAGGCGAGCGCTTAAGGCATTCAAGGATTCACTCAAACACATACTTAGGGTTTAGTAAAAGGCTGACGCATGTGTGGATAAAATTTTGTTGAGGTGGACGTAGCTCCATCTGTCATTCATCAACATAAATAATTTTGTTTTGCTTAAAATGTTTTGCAAAAATACTAAAATCGCGATTAAAAAGTGGGAAAGTTAGGGCAGCAGCGTGAAAATTTGGTGTTATAGATAGGTATCTTTAGATAACGATTAACAAAATACAAAAAAATATTTATCAAAAAATAGAAAAAAAGATGTATATAGTAACACCATAATCAATTAGCGGTATGAAATATACTTTACAACAAATTCTCATACCTACCAAATATACATAAGAAATTTCATAAAAATCGGTCCAACCGTTTCAGAGAAGCTTGAACACTAACACCGTGGCATGAGATTTTTATATATTAGAAGATATAATGATATTTTTTTATTATTTATCCTATACATATTATTATTTTGTACATTATTTAAAAAATAATAATATCCATATTATTGTTTTTTTTTTTTCTCGAAATGACTACGCTATTGACCCATCAAGGTCTAAAGTTCAATGTATATGTAGTTAACCATTATGTTTACCAAAGTTCAATAGTTTTTTATAATCCGTCCTTAACTTAGTGGTCAATATTAATGTGTAAATTACTTATGGTATTGAAGTTAAGCTAGTGGTGTTCGATTGCTTTACTACAGGGTGTAGATAATTTGACAGCGGGTTTAAACCTCGATGTGTTCTTACGAAATTTTTCTAATATACGTAAATTTTAAACTGAAATTGACAAGGCTGTTGAATAACGGCAGAAAGATCAGGAAAAAATTCAAACTTCATGTTTTTGTATACGACTGTATCTGAAAAAAATCTAGACCTTTTTATTTATCTGTATTTGAAATCGCCGATACGTCGTGGGTGGCATTTCATTTAGAACTGTGGCTATTATATGCTAGAGCTTAAAATAAAACCGTATCTGTAATTGGAGTTTTTAATATTGAAACGAATCTTATAATTACTGTGTGTAAAATTAGTTTCAAAGCTGTTTGGATAACTGTTTGAAAGTTTACGAAAAGCAGTGCATTCGTTACGTGTGCTTTATGCGATTCCTAACTTGACAATTTTTTTTTTTTTTTTTTTCTCGAACTGACTACGCTATTGACCTAGCAAGGTCTTAACAGCTTCACCGGACTACTAAGGCGAGCGCTTAAGGCACTCAGCCGATTTTATAATGGTAACTAGCTCAAGGGTGCACGGCACACCTCGGCTTGGCTGTTACCCGTTGCATGCAAAAATCGCGACCTAACTTAGCTAACCTAGCTAACTATTCGTATATGTTTGAGTTGTTGAAACGTATATGAGTACGAGCATATCCGCCTCAACAACTCCTCCATATATTTTTATCGGAAAATTTACAAGTTTTTCAGTTCGATAAGGGAAAAAATCTTTCACAAAATAACCCTTCCACAAAGATGTGTAGCGTGTAGCGTGCACGTGTGTGGAGGTGATCGTGTAGTGTTGTAGCAGTGATGTATGGGTGTGTCACCGTATCGCGCAAGCAACGCACTCAAGGGCTCCCTACCGAGGGATCGAACCTAGGCTTGAGCCGCTGCCGTGGGAGGCCTAATCGGGTGTGCGGGAGCGAAGTTAACCCCCAGACCGCGACGGCGCGATCTGTGGTTACGCGGGCGTGGGCGTGAGCACGCTTTATTACGTGGGACAGGCTGGTACTGATCGTTCGCTGACGTGATATCGTCGGGAGGGTCGATAAAAATATGTCGCGGACGTCTTTTATAACGCCCGGCGTTGGGCACGGGTTCGTAATTCGTGGCGGATACCACTAACGGACTGGGATGAATCGCGGCACGTTCGAAATAACTAGTAGTGAGTGATTTAATATACGCCCAGATGGACGGAATCTCCAGGTCCCTGTGGAGATCCGCCTTCCGGACGAACCAAGGAGCACCGGTGATTTTACGCAGAGCCCGGGTCTGCAAAACCTGAAGCGTATCTAGATTCCTCGCGTGGGCGAAAACCGGACAGCTATACGTCATTACCGGACGAATACAGACTTTATATAATGTGAGCTTATGTCTGAGGGACAGTTTGCTCTTCTGACAGAGTAAATAATGGAGGCGACCCAAGACCATAGCGGCTTTGTTTCGCACTCTCTTAATGTGAGAATCAAACGTTAAATGTCGATCTAAAGTGACGCCGAGATACTTGACCTCGGTGGTCCAAAGTATCTCGGAATCGTATAGCCTTATGGGCTTTAGCTTGTTCGCGCGATACCTAGGATCGAAGAGTATCGCAGCACTCTTATCGGGATTAATACCTATGCGCCATCGAAGAAACCAATCACCGAGTGTGCTAACGGCTTTTTCGATGCGATTTCTAAGCCTACTCGGCTGCCAACCAGAGGCGTAGATGACTGTATCATCAGCATAACAACTTACCTCGACTCCCGGGAGCTTAGGTAGGTCACTGATGAACAGGTTGAAGAGGGTGGGCGCGAGAATTGAGCCTTGCGGCACACCTGAGCGTATCGGACGGGGCGATGAGAGTTCGCCGTCTACTCTAAAACGGAAGGTTCTATCGGCTAGATAATCGCGGAGGATGTGAACTAACCTATCGGGTATGCCGGCTTGATTTAACTTGTATATGAGCCCTTCGTGCCAGACCTTGTCGAAGGCCTTGGCAACGTCAAAAAATACTGCTATCGTACGTTTCGGATTAGTGTTTTTCACGGGCGGATCCGGCTCCGGATGCGGATCTTTATTGAAATTAGCGAATATGTACTCCGTGAGGCGAAGTACTTGATCCGGACAGGAATGTTTGGCGCGAAATCCAAACTGTTCGGACGGTATTAAACTATGGTCGTTAATCGTAACCTGGAGACGGTTCAGAAGGAGCCGCTCGTAGAGTTTGCCTAAAGTATCTAATAGACTGATCGGGCGATAGCTATCGGGAAGCGTAGCTTTCTTGCCGGGCTTGTGAATCCCTATCACTACGGCCCTCTTCCAGACGGCTGGAAAATGACCCTGGGACATGGCCGCATTGAAGATGCAGACCAATAGAGCTATGATGCGGTCAGGAAGGAGCTTCAAAACCTCGTTCCTGATCCCATCGGGACCTGGGGACTTCCTAGGTTTGAGACGCTTGATGGCGGCCGAGACTTCGTCAAATGTTATCGGGGTTAGGGTATCCGCCGGAGGAGACGCGAGTGCATGCTCTACGGCTGTTTCGATGGACTCTATGATGGAAGGGTCAGTATTATCAGTGTTTGGCGAACACTGTTTTTCTAAACTCGCGGCGAGACATTCTGCTTTTTCAGTGTTATCGAACGCGGGAGGCAACCCGGGGCCTCTGTCGAGAGGGGGCATTGGAATGACCGTATCGGACTTAAACTTTCGCGTGAGAGTCCAGAATGCCAGGTGAGATGGCTGGAGATCCTCCAGAAACCTGTCCCACCTGTCACCCCGGATCTCAGAAATACGAGACTTGACTGCTTTCCGTAGTACACGTAAGCGTTCGCGGTTCTCAGCGGTCGGGTAAGCGTCGTGAGCACGAGTCGCGGCGTTCTTTTCCATGATCAATGCTCTCACGTCATCAGGGAGTATAAAACGGCGTTCGTTCGCCGCTTGTACCTCTTTCGAGGTCTCCCTGACGGCGGTCTGGAGATAATCAACCAGGGAATCGATGGCCGAATCCGCGTCGGCTTTAGACACCAACACGTCCGGAATTCTATCTAAACTGTTGGGCGTCGGACTATTTTTAAAATATTCGCTAAGTTTCGCGTAATCGGCCACTCTGATCGGCGTCGGGCTAAAGTCAGAGTTATGTCCTAACTGTAATAGAACCGGGCGATGATCCGAGTCGAGTTCGTGTACGACTGATATGAGTCGTACAGGAAGGACGACATTTTTCAACAGAGCTACATCTAAAACTGACGGTCGACAGTTGTCCTGATAATGCGTGGGTTCCGGAGGGGCTATGACGTCAAAAGCGAGCACCCTACCTAGTTGGTCGAGTATCCTCCCATTGCGAGAGGTACACGGACTGTTCCAGATAACATTCCCGCAATTGAGGTCCCCCGCTATAATGACCGAGTCACCTAAGTCGAGCAGTGCCTGCAAATCGGATCTGAGTAGTTCTTTGCTCGGTGATAGATACGCGGAGACAAGAATAATATCAAGTGGCCCGTCATTCCGACGTGGCATACTGACGCTTCCATATGAGTAAGCGCGGGCGGATCTAACGGCATGCAATACAGCGACCGCCTAAAATAAATTAATGTGCCACCCCCGCGGGCGACACGGTCGTTTCTAACTATGCAGTAATTCGCGATTCTCGGATTACGCATGCTCGGTTTTAACATCGTTTCCTGGATGAGGAAAACGTCAATCTGTCTGTCGCGTAAAAAGTCAGCTACTAGATCGCGCTGTGTCCGAAGGGATCTCGCGTTAAAAAACGAGAGGCAAAGACCGCGTGGTTTTACTTTATCAATTCCCGGGAATTTTAAAGCTAGTATTTAGATGATTGTGACCGGACGAGGCGCTGTACGGTGGCTCCGATAGCCGGAAAGCGCGCTAGAGCTTGAATGAGTTGTACCCCGCGGGGGTTCTCTTCTACCAGGGCGTAAAAGGCGAGCACCTCCTGCATGTCGTGCTCTACTAGAAGTTGCTCCATCCAATCGAACTTCTCCGCGAGAGAAGAAGATGAAGGAGCCTGGGTCGCCTTAGGTGGCGGCGCCAGAGGCCTTGAAGAGGTCTGGGGCTGAGGTCTGGGGGCCCAGGGGGCCATAGGGGCCCGCCCGGGTTGGGCCGCGCGCGGCACAGAGGGTGGCGAGCGCGGTGTAGGTGCGGGCGCTACCGGGGCGCGGGAGGCGCCCGGCAGGCCCGGGAAGGCCTCCACGGACATGAGAGGTGGAGGCGGACGGCGGGCGGCGGCAGCAGACGCCCTGGGCGCCTGCCTCGCCTGATGGGGACGTTGTGTGCGCGGCGCGCGGGGACATCCGCGATAGTTCGCGGGGTGACTCGCGTTACCGCAGAGCACACAACTGGGAGGGTCGGGAGTGCCAGGAGCGCGATCGCACTCCTTCGTGGCGTGGTCACCCAGGCACTTGACGCACCTGGGGCGAAGATGACAATTCTTCGCGGAATGGCCATAACTCTGGCAGTTATGGCACTGCGAAGGGATGTGGGTCTTGCGTGGGGGCTCAACGGTGATCCCGTTGAGGCCACACACAGACGTGAGGGAAAAAATGGCCTTGCCCTCCTGCGACCGGTCGAGGATGGCTAGCACCATATTATATGGGGCGCGAGTGCTTGGACGGTACATACGGTGTACCTCGCGGACTGGGTAATTCTTCTCCTTAAGGGAGAGGGTAACTTCCTCGACCGAGATTTCGGCCGGGACACGGCGTAACACGACACGCAGGAGGCGCTCGTCTTCTAACGTGTACGTAAAATACGCGAGTTTCATCTCTGTGAGAAAACGGATCAAAGCGCGGTGATCGTCCGACGTGGGACATTTAACGCGAATGCCCGCCGGAGTGCTGAGCGCATTCGTGTAATTAATATTACGCGTTTTTAGGCTGTTTGAGATCGCGGTCCATTTGGACTTATCCTGTATCGTAACAGGCGGCGGCGGGCGCGGCTTCCTAGCTGCGGACGGAGTGAGCGAGACGGAGCTATTGTTATTATTGCCGTTCTGTTTTCGCGGCGGTATAGACGCGGTCGACGGCACGCGCGCGCCGTCTATATTGGCTACTTTTTGTGGGCCAACGGAACCCGAATCCGTCGGGCTGCCCGGACGACGCTTCTTGTGCGAGACGGTCGTATAGCCGTCCTTGTCTGTCTGCGCTGAAGGCGCGGGAATCGCGGACTCGGTCGCGGTCGCGGTCGAAACGGCGGACGCTTTTTCGTCTAGCTCCATCTCGGAGTCGGCCTCCGAGCTGGAGCTAGGAATCGAGGCCTCAAGTAGACCATTGTCGCGCGCGTCTAGAGGAGACTGCGGCGAGAGGGACGCAAACGAATTCGCGGTCGGAATGGTAAAAAGGCCCTCGGCGGCCTGCGACGCTACGTTGCGGTAAATCGAATTTACAATCTCCTGATCTAAACCGCTTTCAAGGAGATTTTTACGATAGTATTCTGCCACAGCTAACGGATCCATCGCGGAGGATCGAGGAGAGGGAGGGGTCGCGAAACAACCTCCCTGCCTTAAGGGCAGGGGGGCACGCCAAACGGTAAGCTACGGGACTATATCGAGTCGGGACCAAGAGAACTGTTTAAAACCAAACAAAGCGAAAGCACAAAATAAATAAATGAGTGGGCGAGACAGGGGACCATGTATATGAATAAGATACTATAATATAAATGAATAAAATAGATAAATAATAATAAATAGGTACTTACATATATACGGGGGCACAGAAATAGATTACTTTATCACTAAATAGATAAAAATTAACGAAATATATGAGGAAATAAATAGATAATTAAACAGATAAATAATAGTTGGTTAGATATTTAAGAATAAGGAATAGAAAAATGAGTATATAAATAAACGGGTAAATATATAAATAAGGGAATGTCTCACTCACTCAGGTAGATTTTGTAAACGTGTGCCGCAGCTGCACTCAACTTAGCACTGAACAATCACAACGAAATCGAGAACAAAAGATCTCGAACAAAGGAGATATCGGACACGTGCGTTCGCTAGCGCATCCAAAACCGGACTCCTCTAACTTGACAATGTACATTGAACAATAACTGCCAACTCGAGACTTACAACGTTTCTACGTGTGAGAACTGCAGTTTCTTTACATAGTTTTGAAGCTAAAATTTATTTAACTTCGTTGAAATTTGAAACACTATGAGAAGAAAAAGGGTCAAACATATACATATACAGGATTTAACGTGATAGAGAATGAGATAGAATATATTATACAGTGTTTCTTATATTCGCGGTTTCCACATTGTACTTTCTAATACTTGCTTTAGTCCGAGTGTGTCTAGTACGTGTATGTGTGCGCGCCTGTGTTTGTGTGTACGAATCACGTTTATCGTTTCTTTTAATCTTTTTTAAGGTTGCACTTCTACCGCGTGTGAACTGCGCAAATATTTTTTTTTTATTCGTATAGATCATAAATCTTATATTTAAATCACAGTGTCATCTTTTGACGATCTTTTGCTGAATCATTGAATTTGCTCATATTATTTGGTTAATTAATATCGTTTAGATAAAAGCTATGCAATAAATATTGAGACATAAAATAGACCATGTCATATTTTAAAATCATCATTAAAAATGTATTTATATAAGCGGCGTCGCGGGCTTGTCTAGTAATATACGTGTATATATACGAAACTACCGATCTCTCATAATCTAATTACTTCTACGCGTTTACACACAGGAGTAGTAATAGTTAACGTTAAATACGGAATAAAAGGGAAAAAATTATATTAAACCGTGTTTCCCGGTCGCATTCACGTGAGGAGGCTCTAGACGGCAAATTAAGTGACATTAGGGGCATAATGCTCACGAGGGAGCCGTGAATGCGGAGTGCTGTTGTGAGACGCAACGCTAGTCGTAGGAGTGTGCCAACAGACGGCCGCGCGCCGCACGTCTGTGTTGCCAGCTGTGGAATACTAAAACATAGCAAATTATAATTGGTAAACGAGAATTACTTTCTCGATATATAGATTGAACGTTCTAATTTCAAATCACTTTACGATATATGTCAATAACACAGGTGACAACACGGCAAGACTGCAAGCAGTTCTTTAAGTGTGTCTGTAAGGTTTTGGCGAAATGTGTCTGGAGACAGATTTTAATCTCGAGGATGGTAATTTCTATGTTGACGCAAGAAAATAATTACCAATATACAGTGATCTCATCATGTTTTCGTTTACCGAAAGCTCAGGATCCTTAAGACTTTCAAATGATGTCAAATCACTTTCGTCTAATGTCGATATTACGACGTGATCTTAGATGGTAAACACAACAAAGCTAGTAGGGACTGGCTCTCACACGCAGGTGTTTGGCGACACATTTTCAACTTAAGGGTGGTAGCTATCCAGGCGGAGTTAGAAAAATCAATACCATCATGCTATGGTTTCATCACGATGTACTCCTTCATCGGAAGCTCCGACTTAATTGCAAAGATTATGAACCTATGTCCATCGACGTTACGTTTAAATACGCTATCAAGTAAGCCACCATCGCTTCGATATAATGTGGTGTTGAGGCGTACTACCACTTAATAACATATCAATTGGTATTTATGTAAAATAGGCGAAGATAAAATAAATCATTACCTCTTTCTCGACCAAGTTTCTTTACCTTTTTTGTTGAGTTGTTATTAGTTAGCTTTATCGTTATTAATTTAAAATAAAAAGTTTTTTTTTTCTCCATTTCGTCGAAAATTTTAATGTGTGTTTATTTACGTCAAGTAGTATGTTATATTTTCATGTGATATCGAATGTTAAAATAAAGTATACTTGGATTTTATTGAGAGCTTACAATTGTATTTCTATTTTTCTCATTTTCTGACCGTCTATGCAATGGTAGGCGGTGAAATCTTAAAGAATACATTAATCCAGTCGAATATTTTTCATCCATTTACACACATTCTACTGATGTCAATCCTTTTTAATAAGCCCCTCTGGGAATGTCGTTCCAGAGTTTTGAGTAATGTGTCACCATATTTCTGAAAAATGTCGGCTTGTAATAAAAAAAAAGTATCATGGCAATACCAGTCCTCAACTCGGTACGATTAAAACGCTGTAAATAATATTAAATATATACTAAGAATTTTGATATTTTGTGTACTATTGTACGTTATGTTTACTAATAGAGTGATTTACGAATTTCTAGTACCCTTATTGATTGAAGTGTACAGCAGTTTTGCATCGGCTAATATAAGCGAAGTAAGACATGTCTTCGTGTACTGTTTTGCGAATTAATATGCTCGAAGTCGATTAATGATAGATTGTTTCGCGTCGTTATTTGAATTATAAACAAACGTCATTCATAAAAAAAGTGTCGAAACTATTTTAAAGATTTCACACACGTCTGCAAATCCCACAAGCAGACACTGTGACAAGTATGAGACTCTGGTATGTCTATTAGGATTCTTAGAAAAATCCTTATGTTAATATTTAACATCCTACGTGATTGGAAGGCATGTTGTCTTTTATTTTTGCAATGGGAAGCCGAGTAATTGATTTTGTAATTTAAATATTTTATTTCATCAACTATCAAATGTACTAAAATTCCTACTCTTCTTTGTTATAGTGAAGACACAAGGGCATGAAGGTTATATATATATATTAGGGTGATTCAAAAAAACAAAACATTTTTTTTTCTTCTCTCCAGCATGCTTAAAAGTTCAATTTACATGTAAGGAGATCCCAGTTAAAATTTGAGCGCTTAATATTAATATTAAGGACATCCGCATCGCACTTCTTTATTTTCCATAAGAATAACATAGAAAAATATTCGTTTGTACCTTCTGATTTTTATTGCTTGCCCATCATTAGTCATAAAAAAAAATCCCTGTACATATTTTTGTAGAGAATTGAACGCTCTACAAAAAAGGTCTCTTACAATTTTTCCAAAAACTTAACCGCTTAAAAGTTATTCGAGGCCAAAGCTCAATATACTGAAAATTTGACCATTTGTAATGCATTATTGAGAATTCGATAAAGTTATGGAAAATTTTCTTCAATACTTTTATGTTTCTCCTTAATTTAGGCTTTCAGAAAACCTTTAACTTTAATTCTATGTAGTAATAAGCCCAGCAAAACACGTTGAAAAAGTTTTTAGCTTAAAATTTTAGTTTATTTTGATTTTTAAACTCGAAAACGAAATATTTAAAATACATATTAATAATTTCTTATCAAACTGCTTGATTTTTCTTAAATAATGACTGCGGAAAATTTGCAAAGGTTTTGTGAAAGCCTAAATTAAGAAGAGACATAAAAATATTGAAGAAAATTTTCCATAACTTTATCAAATTCGCTGTAATGCATTACAAATGGTCAAATTTTCAGTATATTAGAATTTGACCTCGAATAACTTTTAAGTGGTTAGGTTTTTGGAAAAATCGTAAGAGACCTTTTTTGTAGAGCGTTCAATTCTCTACAAAAATAAGTACAGGGATTTTTTTAATGACTAATGATCGGCAAGCAATAAAAATCAGAAGGTACAAACGAATATTTTTCTATGTTATTCTTATGGAAAATAAAGAAGTGCGATGCGGATGTCCTTAATATTAATATTAAGCGCTCAAATTTTAACTGGGATCTCCTTACATGTAAATTGAACTTTTAAGCATGCTGGAGAGAAGAAAAAAAAAATGTTTTGTTTTTTTGAATCACCCTAATATATATATATATATTTAAATTTATGATCTAAAAGTAAGCCTATAAACGAATTAATTACTAACCAAAGTATCCAAACTAGGTATTATATAAATAACATAATAAATGTAATCAAATTTTGGAACGCGTTTTTATAAAATTTCGACTTGGTGACTTATCACCTTCATCCACTTCTGTTTTATAGTTATATATGAGAAGTTTAAACATACAACTACAATTGCAACACTGCGTTATTCGTTTCAAAGTATATTAAATCTTGATGATTAAAAAGTAAAGAGATTTATAACCAGGGTTCTTTTGATATTATTGTGCTTTATTTCACTTAACAGTAACGTTCTTATACATAGAAAAGGGACGGAATTTAGGTTATAAGTGTGGCTACGGAACCACCAACACATTTTTGTGTTTTATACTTAACACGTCGAAAAACTTAAATATTCTTTAATCTGGTCTGTTGTGTATAATGATGAAACTAAAACTGTTACTAGAATATTGCGTCTTCGTGTAATGCGAAATAATTGAAAATAGAATCCACCGTTTCATTTACTTCAGCATCGGCAAAGATATTTAATTTTTTTCCCACAATTCGTAGCACGAACGGCCTTCCTCGAACCAGCTGGGACTTATTCCATAGTCTTACAAATAGCTCCGCATTTAATTTTATACCCATTTCTTTTCAATTTAGACGCCTGTAATCATTTATTATGTCGTATTTCCTTTTTTATAAGATACTTTGATGATAACAATAGTATAATTGGTAATTTGAACATTCATCATGAATCTTTGCAAATGGAATTCCATACAGCTGGACAATGTTTTGGTTATTCATAATTTTTTCGAATATGGATATTAATTTAAACCAAAATAAAAATTTAGCAAAAAATTTTGTCAAATATAATTGTGATAATATTTTTTTTTTATTGAAGCACGACATAGTAACTGCACTGCGCCTGATGTTAAGCATAGTATAATCCAAAAACATCGGCAACCACCGAGAGACAAATTATCCATCGCCGGTCGCCGCTGTCATGCCGGCCATAATGATGAAAGTCACTCGATACTGGATGCACAGGCTGATCCCGAAACGCGACGCGCAGAAGCGAATCACTATGACCGGCTTTTTCGCCAAATACATGGTGGTTGCGACCCAGTCAGGCTGTAAAACCCTACCACCCCGCTTTCGCCATTACCTCGTTCGTTATTCAGCAGGGTGCACCACGTTATCAGGTCAGTGAGCATGCTCGATCCCTGGCTGCCCCTACCATGCGGCGGACGGTACACCGTGGGGTTTTAGTCCGTGCGAATCGGACATCGGGAGGGTAGCGTATCCGTTAGGGATTTCCCCACGTTAATAAAAAAAAAAGGGTGCACCACGTGCAGGTGAGGTTGGCTTGGGTGTCTCAAGTCTTAAGATGTTACGCGACACCCCTTACACCCCATTATTTGATTTTATAAGTTAAATTTATGCAAAATAAGTTATTAATACAATTATATTTGACAATTTTTTTGATATACTTAATAGTTTCGTCAAAAAATTGGAAGGAAATGAGAAAGTATTATAAATTATATTTTAAAGTCGAACAAATTCGAGACGCGTCGGTTTATAAAAAAAATATAAGATACCTTTTTATACAGCGTTCATTTTTAAACAAAAAATTGATTGGCTCTAGCCTTTTTGATGAACCAGTAAAGAGTTATGAAATTGTAAACTCAAAAAAACAAGCTTTCCCATGTTAATCATATGATAAATTGAAAACTACCATACGGCATGTCTTGATATTAAGAGCTGTGGCTCTGACGAGATTTTTTTAAAATAATTTCCAACAATATTTTCGATATAATTAAGAGAAATATATATAATAATAGTCGATTTTTTTTTATCAGTCTAATGTACAGTATGTAGTATTATAGCTAGCTATCACTAAATTCATTGTCAAGCACCCATCGATGAATTCCCGCGGTTTTACTTATAATCAGGTATCTTTCTAGGTATATCGTGTTAAGGTAGCTAAATTGTCACGTAACATTGTTAGCGAGCATAAATGTATAAATCGATAGAAAAACACGATCTATTTTATATCAATTATGTATACTTGAAACAAATAAATAAAATTACTCTCTCATTAAAATCTTTTTAACCTTGAGCACTAATAATGTGAAACTGAAATACTTTTATTTAACGCAAACCGCTGTGAAATTTTCGTCTCCCGAGTGAAAACTAATGGTCTCGGGTATTGTCTCTACAAATAGCTTAGTATTTAGAGCTGGCGCCCCGGACACATTAATTACGCTATAAATATATATAACAATGGACAAACACGAAAAATACTTGTGTACGTCGCGCTGTGGGGCCGTTAATCGACGCTGACGAATTGTGCCGTACGAATAACAAAAGTTGTGCGACGTGTATAAAAATATATTGAGTTGTGGCATACCATCTGAGCTACTGCGTTAAGCGATCTGTCAATGAGTTGAAGTACCACTCACGACGGTTAATACGAATAAATAAATAAAGATGTATCTTACACACTCGTTTTAAGATCAGGAATCGGTAAATATTTATGTCATGGATACTTAACTTATCCGAATTTATTAATTACTTGATATACGCAATATATAGAGATGAGATTGTACTCACTTACTGCAAGATGATTTATGAATATTTCCTTGATATATCATCACATCAGTTTGTAAGAGAGTCAGAAACATTGGCTCCTTCCCGAAGGAAGGTAAGGGTTAATCACCTCGCCAGCACATGACTTTGGCGATTTTAAACTTCTAAAAAAATAAAGAGATCCACAATTCTATATTTCCCCACACACGGTGATACTACAAGAACATTTCTCAGGTTCAGGTTTTTTCACGATGATTTTTTTTTCACCCTTAGCCCGTAGTGTTACCAATTTGAATTTGTAAATTTATACGAAATTCAAAAAATTAATTAAACCTGATTCATTGACGGCTGTCGAACCTACGGTCAACGAATTGACATTCCACTGGTCAAGTCACTCGACCATCACGACCTTTTTCTTTTTACATGCAGTGTTAGGATATTACAGACCTGATTTAATTTTACACGTGCCTATAGAATAAGCGTACGTTCCGATTACTATGGACAGAAGTCACAGCGCCGCGTCAGCCCACACTTATAGTCCCAGAATGTTTAAATTTTTCTTTTTACATGCAGTTTTAGGATATTACAGACCTGATTTGACTTTACACGTGCCTATAGAATAAACGTACGTTCCGAATACTATGGACAGAAATCACAGCGGCGCGTCAGCCCACACTTATAGTCCCAGATATAATAAAGTAACTCAAGGTGGATTGAAAGCCCTAACGAACAGTCTATCAATAATGTGCAATATAAGCTTTCCACGAATAGTTCTATCCGTCTACTGAACGTAATGAAAGAGTAGATTAAACTATTGTGTCTCCTTCAAATGGACATTACTCTTTTGTACTGGAAAATTGCGGGCTTTTGTTATTCTTCACATATAGTAAGGTATACCTATGTGACTTTATTATATATTATTTGTGAACGTACTCTGCTATTATTAATGAACTCTGATATTATATAATCCAACAATTTTACTGTTGACGTGTTTCCCATACCCGTAAGATATGGTTCTCTAGACATTTCGTCATGTTTCGTCTGAAACAGCTATGAATACCTAAAATATACTATAAGACATAGTTGTAGAAAAGTATACCTTATAAGCGTATGTCCGCGACTTCATTCGCGTGGAATAGTTACCTTGGGCTAACGCTAACAAGCAGCGGAACCTCTCAAGAGAAAAAAATATGCGATTTTGAAATATTCTTCGTTGGTACTCCGCTCCTATTGGTCTTAGCGTGTTGATATATAGCCTATTATAACCTTCCTTGATAAGTGAGCTATGTAACACTAAAAGAATTTTTGAAATCGGACCAGTAGTTCTTGAGATTACCCCCAACAACGTTACTACAAACTCAGAACGTCATTAACTCACAAACTTTACCTCTTTATAATATTAGTATCTATATATTAATACGTGAAACAAAAACTTTGTATCCCTTTTTACGAACTGCGTAAACGGGGGAACTTGAAATTTGCCATAGTTAAAGTTTATATGGCGGAGAAGTACAGAAAGCTATTTATTTTATATCAAATGCATTAGAAGTACATTCAATTAATTAAAATATGCATTACTCACACTAATGACACTCACACTCACACTAATAAAATAAAATTGTAGGTTCATTTCATAACAATATAATATGTAAATTCATAATATTTATATATATACATATATACGTTAATAATTAATTGAAAAACAATTTATCTTTAGCACATTTATGGAACCACTGAAAAAAATATTATTCTCTTTGGTTTTATTGGATGTCAAAATTTTTAGGTGACAGAAGTGCTTTTAATTCTTGTTGTCATAAAAGTAAAGCAATATTCCCAAAGTGAAAATCAATATTATAATGTTTTTTTTTCGCTGAACTCACTTCAAATGATGATTTAATACAAAAAAAATGAGCCAAATAATACTTTGTATAATCAAAATAAACATTTTGTTCATAAAAGTAATCCATGACTTACACCTCCGCGGTTACAATGATTAACCTGATGCTGTTTAACCTGATGTAGCAACAAAAATGAATTTATTTTCAAAAGTTAATGGTAGTATTAAAAACATCTTTGTCTTGGATTCATCATTTGATTCTACTGTGTATCCATTACTTTTCCAGAAGATGATACTGGGCATATCACTATTTCTCACAATGAACAGACTACATTAAATTAAATATCACCCAAAAATGCCACCCACTCATGGTGTCGTGTAAAATTAATTGAAAATTGTGTCATGGGTTACGATAAATTTCTTTATTTTTGTAAAGTTGTGCTTACTTAAAATTTAAGAGCTTTACCACATGTTTTTTGTTTCAAATTTTATAATTCATTTTCATTTACACATAGATTCTTTTATGTTTATATAATTAGATCATGGCAAATAACTGAGTAGCCATGATGAAATAGTTTGATTATAGAAGTATAATACCCCTTGATAAAAGAACCCTAACAAAGTTCAAACTTTAAAAAATCAACTAACTATGGTCAAATGTCGACCACTGGGCGTCCACTAGTAGATTATAAATAGGAAATTAACACTTTTTTTTTTCTCGAACTGATTACGCTATTGACCTGGCAAGGTCTTTACAGCTTCACCGGACTACAATGGAAATTAACACTTATCTGTTTGTTAGTCCAATTGTATTGTATTGTATTTTAAAGTAAAAGCGATGATGTTTCTGTCGGACAACGAGAGGTATTTTTATATTGAGCTTAAACTTTAAGTGGAGAATAATTTCTTAATCGTACCTGGTCTGATATTCTGTCGTAGACACCTATTAATATATTGCGTCACACTTACTTTTAAACTACGTTATATTTTAGATTTTTAAAATGATATATTTGTGAATGAAAGCTTCTTTACTATTCTTATAGCTATATACAGATTTCCGTCCATCCTCACAAACATTCTTATTTAATAACTAGCTGACCCGTGCAACTTCGTCTGCACCAAATTGTGTTATCACTGCTTTCAATTGTATTTTAAACGCGAAATAATTCAATAAAACTGATACCCGATTGCAGCCACAACTACCGTTTCCAATTGTGAATCCAAAACTATCCACGGACTCACTCAAACATATATGGGTATATTACATGTGATTTTTTTTTAAATAAGCCTAGTACCCGCTCGTACCGTCATCTGCCAGGATCAATTAAGATAAAAACTAACCTACATAAAACTAAATAAACATCTCTACCACTTACTTTATCATAACTATCTTTAACTTGTATTAAAACCTTTTTATACTCTAATGTATTAAAGCAAAATATATGAACACCGTATCGAAGCGTCAAACATCGCGCCAAAGCGTCAACTGTCACTTGATTGTAACTATTGTCTAAGAGTTATAAACTGTTTCGAAAATGAATGTTAAATATATTTCCAATATATTTTTATAAACAATTTCTGTACCACTCACAACATAGTACCTATCACCTTTTGGTAATTTATCCATGTTGATATGTTTCTATTGTAGATTATTCTACGTTGTTACACTAAATATTTGGCATTAAATTAATAAAGTGTATTTGTCACACTTGATATTGGCGAAATTACCTACATAGATATACCGGAAAGAATCAATCAAACCAGTTTTATATATTATATTCATCCGAACAACGGGCTACCTGGCTGCCGGTAAGAGTTGCGTTTATTTGTGCATATCGTATCCTTACAGACAAAAATATTGATTTTTAAATAATTTTTTAGGAAGTTTTTTTTTTTACTACCTTTAAAAAGTCATTAAAATGGAATTATTATTGAAAGACATTTTTGGTATTGACAATAATGGGCTTGATGCTATTTTTTGGAAGTAAAAATAAAAGTAATCTTAACCCATGTTGGAATAGCAGTAATTTTATTATTATATTTAGATATAAATAAGTACAAATTTCATCTTTCAGACTAATTTAGTTATTTACCCAATATTTAGACCGATTTATTGCTATAAAAATAATATGTGTATAGAATATAGCTATAGCTATCTATAGTTTAGTGCAGTACTGGTTACACGATAAAGATAGCGATAATTGTGGCAGCGTATGTTATCGACGCATTTTTTTTTTCCAAATGTAAACGCTGTTGACCTGGAAAGGTCTTTACAGCTTCACCGAACTATTGAGTCGAGCGCTGAAGGCACTCAGCCGATTTGGGATGTTTGGGTGACCAACTCAAGGGTGCACGGCACACCTCGGCTTGGGCAGTCGCCTGTTTTGTGCAAAAATCGCGACCTATCTGAGCTAACATAGGCTAAGCTATCTAGATATACATATATGAGTTATTGAAATATACTTGTGTACCAAGCACGCGTGCCTCAACAACTCCTATATGTATTTTGTGTCGGAAAAACTCCTCTAAACTATATAGGATAGGATAGGATAGGGAAAAATAAGGGCAAAACTCTTTGTCGTCTATTTCTGTGAAAAAGAAAAACAGCGTGTTAGCGTGTAGGCTTGCACGTGTGTATAGGTGATGTGTGTGATGTTATAGCAGTGATGTAAGATTTTGTGTCACTGTATCGCGTGAGCAGCGTACTCAAGGGCTCCACGCCGAGGGAACGGACTTAGGCTTGAGCCGCTGCCGAGGGGGGCCCAATCTCTGGTGTGCGGGAGCGAAATTTACCCCTAGACCACGGCGGCGTGATCTGTGGTTACGCGGGCGTGGACGTGAACACGCTCTGTTTGAAGAGACAGGCTGGTATTGATCGTTCGCTGATGTGATTGAATCAGGAGGGTAGGTAAAGATGTGTCGCGGTCGTCTTCTATACTGCGCAGCGTTGGGTACCGATTCATAGTTCGCGGCGGATACCACTAACGGGTTGTGATGATTCACGGCTTTTTCGAAGTAACTACGTGTGAGTGATTTTATATACGCCCAGACGGAAGGCATTTCCAGGTACCTGTGGAGATCCTTATTCCGGACGTATCATGACGCACCGGTAATTTTACGTAGGGTTTCAGCATGAATACGTCGGCTCATTCGGGCTAATACCACCCTCTCACAGAAAAACGACGTGAAATAACAGTGCTTGCATTGTAGTATTTCGTTTGGTCAGTGAGAGTGCTGGAGGCCCACCTCTCTTCTCCTTTACTCCTTTGTCTTCCCTTACCCTCCCCCTCCCGCTTATACAGGTTGGCAAGACCCTTGTGACACCCCTGTTGCTAGTGTCCATAGACGGTGGTGGTCAATTAACATCTCGTGACCCACCGGTTCGTTTGCCTCCTATGATACAAAAAAATATATATTGATATATTAAAGAACCTGTTTTTCTAAAATTCTTGCTCTTCCAACGTTGCCGGCTCTTGTACTAAGGTGTCGCATAAAAGTCTAGTTACGTTAACTTCAAATTTATGTTTTTGTTATCATGGAGAACCTCTTGCGTTTTATGGGACAAAAAGTATCCTGGATGTAGCTTTGTAATTTAGTTATCATTGTGTCAAGTTTCGTTAAAATTGGATCAGTACTTTCAGATTAATACGGGTTTAGATTCTAGACTTTAATCCTTTATCCTGGCGAACCCTTTGCTTTTTATGGGACAAAAAGTATCTTAGATGTAATCTCGTAATATTAGTTATCACTATGTCAAGTTTCCTCAAGATCAGTTTAGTACTTTCAGAGTGATGCGTGTTCACAGGGACAGACAGACAGACAGACAAAAATTGTACAAAAATTATTTTTGGCTTCTATATCGATAACATAGTCTACCCTGATCAAAATTTTCAAAACATATCACCGGTCGATATCATTTTCCTTGTTCAAGTTCTGATTTTTTTTTTCACTAATTTGGTAGTGCTGATCACGAAATTATACCTCATTTTATCGTATCACATCAGGTTTTTAAAAAAGTTAAGACATTGGCTATTTTAAATTTTTTGATTAAAATAAATTAAATATTAGATTTTGGCGCTCTTTTCTCGAATCTCTCGTGAGGAAATATATTAGTTGCAACAACGACACACCCACTCGAAACAGGTTACATGCAAATAAACCTCTACAGTTACTTTGTTTATAAACTTTTTACTGAAATTAGTGTGTTTACTTAAAAACATTTCTTACGTTTTACTTTTAGTGTTCAATAAATTTTATATATGATTAATTGTTGAATAAAGTAAATTTTCAAAAAAAAAGTATTAACCGACTTCAATATTGATCAGAGGCATAAAAATAAGGCACTAAAAATCGGAAAATAAATAGTTTATCAAATTAACCACATTTAATGAAACATATGAATATGTGTGCTACCAAGAGATG
>JACEII010000054.1:1007857-1030827 GCA_014332785.1 Antheraea mylitta | reverse complement strand
CACAATTCTTTCGATGTTCTGACGTTTTTTATATGAACGTAAAGAGCTGGGTCGATTGTTAATATCAGCTTGGCTTTCGTTTTCGCGTCATCTGCCGCTGTAGGAGGATGATCGGGTTCTGGTTTTATACACCCAACCATTCCTTCCAATACTAGAAAATTTTCTGCGGCAAAGCACCATTCACTATAGTTCTCGCGCCCTTGTAATTTCGGTACGCTAACAAGATCGTTCGAAATGGACGCCATGACTGTCACGCACGTTGTGACTTTATTGAAAAGAAAAGCCGGTTTTTGCTCACTGTTTACTTTACACACAATTCTGATGGTAAAACGCACAATCTATTGTTCATCACACTGATAATTTTAACAATAAACTTACAGTAACCAACTATTACACGGGTCTGGGCCCTTAGCCTAAAATGAAACAGCTTGTTGGAGCTAACGAGCACAAGTGAAGTTTATTAAGGTTATAACAGATATGTCAATTGTTTCTTACAAGATATATGATAGATGGCAGCACATTCAAGTTATTTTAATACAGACGATACAACACATCTGACAGCGGAGAGTGGAAGAGGAAAACATGTTGTGCCGATCCTACTTAAGTGGGATACTTAGTGGGTCAGTAACCAGTTTTATTATTATTTTTACTGTAAAATGAATTGATAGGTTCCAAGAGGAATATATAATTCCGTGTAGACAAATCAATGGGTTACGGTAGGTTAATAACTATGAAGTCGAAAAAGAGACACGATTGAAACGTGCACTCAAACTTCCATATCGCAGTGATATGATTACTATGATTGCTTTCCCGTAGTCTTTCCGTCTGTTCGTCTTGCGTCGCGTTGTAGTTACATTTGTAGCAAAACAAATTTCATAATATAAAATATATACATACCTTCGATTACACCGAGCGATTGCTTTCTCGATTCATTTTCTTTTGCATTTTTCTTATTTAAGAGCACTCTCTATAATGTTATTTGTATTTCCTTGTTTTTAATTTCGTAAAACGATATGTTGAGGCTTCTTCGACTATCAAATACTATTTTTCTTAAAACGCAATGTAAAGGGTGTTTAGTGATATGAAAAAAGAAAAAGAAATGGAAAAGGGGACAGAATATTTGAACGATGATAAAATTTTATATGGTTATTTTATACACAGTGTACCTAACTTTTCCAATGAATGCGTTACGCGTTAAACGTAAGGCACTTATTTGTGTGTCTGTCTCGGTCTAGGAATATATAAAAAAATTAGTAAATATATAGTTGAATATTTATACTATGCGACTTCGTATCGTATATATATATATATATATATAATCGTTACATAATATATAAAATAAATTCCTCTGCCACGTCTGTCTGTCGGTGTGTTCGCGATAAACTCAATACCACTAAATGGATTTTCATGGTGGTTACACCAGTCGATACAGTGATTCATGATGAAGGTTTAGGTATATAATTTGTCAAGGTATTTTTTATTATCGGAGCGGAACAGTAGTAGTTTCACTTCCTCAGTGTGTACAGTGTACACAGTCTTTTTGTTTCTCTAATTACATAGTAGAGAGTACAATCGTACTTATAATATTAATTTCCTTCAATACTACCCACTTTTAAAGGCAATAAAATTAAAGTATTGAAAAAAAAAACAGTAGTGATTGATTTAATATCTTAAGCGAGATGAAGCCTGCAGAATAGCCGAGGACTGTGGGCGACAGATGCGCCCCTTCGCGCTTCTGTGACAATGAATGTCATTACTGTCGAGTACAGCGCCCATCTGACGCGGCGGGCGGCCTGAACGGTACCTGCCATGAAGGGTTACCCTTCCCCTATTGCTACGAATTATTATAAATTGTGTTACTTCAGTATGTGTTTTTCATGAATTAACGATACGTCATAATACTTTAATTTATTGTATACTTGTTGAAGTCATTGTTATTATCTATATTTCTAATAGCGTTGCTGACCATTTTATATCATATCAATTGAGAAATGAAATAGATTTTCCTTGTTGAAAGTTTAAAATCGTACAAGGACGCGTTTGAATTAAATTCAGACGTACAAACAGATAGTCCAATAAGGACTATAAAATAGTAGCACTATATTCTTGAAAAAACTAATTTTGTATTATTCTTTTGGGAATTTGCTAGAATTTTTATTTCACAACACTTACGCCTAGGTTGAGAGACTACTGAAAAAGCATAACATAGTCACAGTTTAATTAAATCTAAAGATTTAGACTTAGGACTTACGAGCACGCAGCTATCGTTTTTTTTTCTCGATCTCACTACGCTATTGACCTAGCAAGGTCTTAACAGTTTCACTGGACTAATCCAGCTATCGCGAACTTCCGGTGTATCATTTCGCATAACATCATGTCGCGAGACTATCATATGCGAATAGTAATTCGAAGCGTTATCCGACATTCAAGGAGTTGAATACGTATAGAGACTCGGCGGTTACTACGAAGATACTATTTCATTGTTCAGTTTTGTTTTTTTTTTTATCTTTATTTTTGGCAATCAATCATTTAGATTATTACTGCCATTGTCACGTAGTCAATAATATTACAAGCATCGTGCAATCACTTCAATAATAAGCGTCGTGTCAGTCAATATTCTAACAAGATGGTGGATCCCTTGTTAGAACCTTCCAGGGAGTTTTTGTGGCATCTCAGAATTTCATGCTCCGTGGTATTATTTTCTATTCACTTCACTTATGCACAATAAACTAACTATATTACGCAAAACCCCACCAAATTTACAAAATATAGAGTCTAATAACACAAGATTATTAATAAAATATAAAATCCACTACATGACAGACTGAGATCCCGCCAAAAACTCCTGTTCATTATTTAGATTTTGTGTCTATTTTATGTATGAGTAGAACTTGAAGCTAGAAATTCTTGAAACAAAGTGCCAGTTCTGTCGCCGAAAATCTATACCTGTGTGTTTCGGCGGCTGCATTTGAGTACCAGTCTCTCTCTAAGTTTAGCCCTTAAATATCATGCATGATTATGGTCAAATACAGAAATCTATCAAGTATAAAGAAATACTACTTTTTTATCTCATATCTTTACTCAAAGACTTTCACTATTATTCACCAAATGATTTCAAATCATAAAGTTAGTCTGATAACAGAGAGATAATTATTTTACAGCCAGTTACTTGTAGATAGTATGACGCTCGCTCATACAAACGTTCTATGTTCCTGAATAGAAACACAAATAGGACTTTGTGTCTTGTAATTGGTGTAAATATTAATTCGGTGACCTGTTAAGACCTTGCTAGGTCAATAGCGTAGTCAGTTCAAGAATAAAAGAAATGTGTGAATATTGCCCAATTCTGTAGAAAACACATCTGTTGTATCCAAAATATCGTTAAATATATTGTTTTCATATGTATTAAAAAAATGTATACTTAAATCAGTTGCTTAATATATATAACTTATAGGTTAAAGAGTTTATTGTCTGTCCGGATTTATCTTGGAAATGGTTGAATAGATTCAGATGAGACTTTAACTCTGAGATAGAGTATTTTTCTCAGTATCAGGTACTTATGCTACATATTAGTACGCTTTTGCATGGATACTGATTAACTAAAACTAATTTAAATTAAAATTTAACAAAGGAAGTTTAAAATCGATATAATAGTTAAGTAGTTATGATAGAATTAAAAGATATCCGTAAATTTATCCAGATAAAAGAAGTTACTTTGTAAATGCGAAATTGTTTCCACGAAAACGACATAAAATACAATTGAAATGTGAATACACTTGAGTCGTCGGGGAGTAATACTCGGAGGGCTATCAATTTTTTAACAATTTACCTCTTGGTACCTTTAACCGCAATTAAATCTACTGCATAATACCGAATACGGCCATTAAACAAATTGACAAAATCTTTTATTCATCAATCCAATCATCCACCACCGAGAGCTGTTCAAAGGCGTCGGTCACAATAAGAAAACTCATCAGTACACATATCTCTTTCGCTCGCACTCTCGTTTCATAATCGGTCGAGCGGGACAGAAGAATCTTAAATGTACAAATAGATAAAGATTGGCTTAGTTTAACCACTGTTTTCATTTGTAACGTTTACGAGGAAGCGATGAGGATCTCCAGTTTTAGATACTCAAAATCAAAATAAACAGTGTTATAGGAAATTTAGCTGTGTTGTTAGTTTTGTTGTTACGGATGATTACGACCTTGGTTATTCATACGTCTTATAGTACTTGGAACAAGTAACCTAGAAGAACAAGAACTTACTCAATTTTTCCATTGACTGCTGCTACATTACATCGTTAATGACATTGTCGTTGCGCACAGAAATTGTCGGTATTTACTACCACTAATAATTGTATAAGTGGGCAGAGGATTCATAATGAAGATAAGAACTTTGCCAATTGTATTAGTAATTTTTGACACTAATGAAAATAGTTTTGTGTTTCTAGATTTACCTTAGAGTTTTTTTTTTCCGTAA
Organism: Antheraea mylitta; assembly: GCA_014332785.1. Taxonomy (NCBI): domain Eukaryota; kingdom Metazoa; phylum Arthropoda; class Insecta; order Lepidoptera; family Saturniidae; genus Antheraea; species Antheraea mylitta. Next base: position 1,026,345 of record JACEII010000054.1, on the reverse strand, counting down.
ACAATCTGGTCATTTGGTTATTATTACAATTGAATTTAAACAGGTAAAATAAGTAATTCACTAGTATTAATTAAAATTCGATAAACGCTACTAATGCGTCAATTATGTGGGTTATGTGAAGCCAAAGTCAGTTTTAGTCCGGTGACGCGGTGAAGGCCCGTCGTGTCAGATCAATAACATAGTCAGTTCGAATAAATATTAAAATTTTGTTTATTTGTAAAATTGGATTTTGTCGTATTTATAGAATAGAATAGAATAGCGTGTTTTTGATATAATAGTGATGGGGTTAATTGCTCTGTTATTTTTATATGTAAAAATTACATTCTAAAAAAATGTTTCACATATCAAAAATAGTGAAGCGACATGGCTACAAAAGCTGACGTTACATAAAATAAACATTCTGTAACATTGAAATAATTCAGACGGCATTCACAAACGGTTTGCGGTGGAGACGTATTGAATGAAAAACTCAATTTCAATACTGTATCGATGACGATGAAAAACGAAATGAAGTTTGGGGACGTAAAGCGTATTGGGTTGTCGGTTTACTCTGTCACCGGTCGCGGTCACACTATTACGATGTCACATCAGTGATAGTTTCTCGCTTTTTTTTCTTTTCTTTTTTCGAAATGACTACGCTATTGACCCAGCAAGGTCTTAGCAGCTTCACCGGACTACTAAGGTGAGCGCTTAAGGCACTCAGCCGAGTTTATTTTGGCAACCAGCTCAAGGGTGCACGGCACACCTCGGCTTGGCTGTTGCCTGTTGCATGCAAAATCACGACCTATCTTAGCTAACCTAGCTAACTATTCATATATGTATGAGTTGTTGAAACGTATATGTGTACCAAGCATACACGCTTCAACAACTCCTCCATGTATTTATTATCGGAAAATTGAGAGTTTTTCAGTTCGATAAGGCAAAAAAAAAGTAAACCTTCCACTTTCATGTGTAAGCGTGTAGGCGTGCACGTGTGTGGGGGTGATCGTGTAGTGTTGTAGCGGTGATGTATATTTGTGTGTCAACGTATCGCGCAAGCAACGCACTCAAGGGCTCCTTACCGAGGGATCGAACCTAGGCTTGAACCGCTGCCGTGAGAGGCCTAATCGGGTGTGCGGTAGCGAAATTAACCCCCAGACCACGGCAGCGTGATCTGTGGTAACGCGGGCGTGGACGTGAGCACGCTCTGTTTCGAGGAACAGGCTGGTACTGATCGTTCGCTGACGTGATTGAATCAGGAGGGTCGGTAAAAATAGTTTCTCGCAATATCGGTCTTCTGTATCATTGTTCACGTTTACCTTTTTCTGCGGACCATACAAATAGTTTAGCGGTCAAGGTATTCGATTGAATTGATAGATGTCTCGATTCCCAATAAAACCCGTAGTACCTACCTACATAGAACTATTACAAAGTTATTAGGCTTTATTTGTTTTTGAATTACCTCACATTTCTTCAACGTATCTCACAGAATTGCGACATTTAAAAGATGATAGGGTGCGGAAAAGTTTTCATTTAGGTAACATATGCCGGAAAATGTAATATTAGGCGTGTAGAGCCACACGGTGGTCTAACTACATTGTAAATTATGAGGAAATTTGCTATTTATTAAATTTACCATGTACTAAACCAGGTTGGTCGCTAGAGCAGTTCTACGTCTTTTAGATAAATTATTAATGAAAATTTACTTTCTAATAGTATTCAATAAATTAGATAAATCGAAATAAACAGTAGTTCTCTCAAGGCATTTCAATACATATTTGCCCTCTATAATTCTTGAAGAATATACTTGTTCTCTGTATCTCTGAGAGATCAGTTTTTGATTCTACTGTGTCTATGATTCGATGACTTAAAATTAATAAACGTATAAATAAAAGGAAAATGTAATAAATATATTTATTTTTTCAATTTTCTTACATGAGTTCGCATTTGTTAATTCAGATTTGCTAGGAAAGCACATAAACCACTAGAACTAAGGAAGTATACTGGCAAATATATTTCTAAGTTAAGTTATATATTCTGAAACATCGACAATTCGTTTTCTTTTGCATCTCCCTTAACATTTCATTTAATTAATGTACACTATAATAACATTGTATTATTCTAATCACATCTAAATTCACTATAAGCATTCTACCAGTAAAATGTGCCACCATAGAAGGTTTAAAAGAAAAACATTTTAGACGTAACAGTAATGTAAACAAACGAAAAGGTAAAAATATCTGTTAAAATACTCCTTTCCTTCGCGTGACAAGCGCATAATACTGCAATCTCTTCAACTAAACATTGTACGCAAAACGTCTCGCCCAGGCATCACTATTGTTGCCTGAGATTAAGGTGTGGTACAGATACGAATCAAATGGGAGGTACATGTGGCAACACCGCCTATTTGTATGAAATCAATAATATATATTTTTTTTGTTTTTATTTTGGGACTTTTAACATTTCTCGTATGTCAGTCCCATCGTAAATCAATAATAATAAAATCGAAACTTCTATGGAACGCAACGGATTAAACTAATTTTCTTTAAGCATGTTTTTCTTCATCATTTCTGATTGTTTTTAAACAAGAACTTTCTTCTATTTATAAATAGGTAAAAGAGAACAATTAATGATCATCTTCCTCTTCTGTTTCTCAATCGATTTTCTCTTTTTTTAGTCGATATTATTAGTACTATGGACAAGAAAGATTTTTTTTTAATATTGAAAATTGAAAAATTAATTAATCATGGTCGAATTTTGATCACTGGCCGAGCACTCATATTAAACTAATGAATAAATAAATAGTTATATTTGCATTAATTAATTTTTACATATAATTTAAGGTCCTTAATCCGTCTCTGTCTGTACGCGAGGCTAGGGTTACGTATTCCACGGATGACTGCAGCAGCCCCTCTGGTACACCTCGAGAATTCGTCACAGGCATTCGGGACAGCTTAATCAGGCTTATAATCGAAAAAAACAATGCCAGATCGGATGGAGGTTGTGCCTTCGAGGTACGTTTTCTTTTCATTTCTCTATTGTTCGTTCCCATTTCGCTTTGACAAATGCAATCTGTTCGCCAAATGAAGTGTATTAGTAAGGAATGGGTTTTCAATTGATGGCATTTAGTTATGTATACATAGGGCAAGATAATTCAGTACTCTTAAACTCTTGTCAGTCAAACAATCTTTTGAACTGAGAACATCTTTATCCGCGTTCAGCGATAACTCAAATCGTCATTCACGCGAGCCAAGCCGTAGGTAAAAGCTAGTAATATACAGTTACAAATATTAAAATTTTCGGTTGTAGCAGAATTAAACGCAGTGAAGAAAAATGTAATCTATTACAAATATTTATAACACTCGTAAACAAGGAAGCATTAACTTAGTTACTAATTAGATGGATTCAGTTTTCAAATTGTGTAATTAAATTGAAACTAAACTTGTTCCTGTACACCCCAATCATCTAAATGTAAACACGGTGTTGCCAGCTAGACTTTCCGACCGGACCGTTCGGTACTTCTAGGTCGTACGTTTGCACAGACAACCTATTCCCCGCTGACAATGTACGTTCCCTTCATTTCATTAGATATAACGCACGAATGCCCCTCTATCGAATTCGGACACGTGTTACACGTGACATTCCCTTTATTCCTATTCGGAATCAAATGATTTACAACTTTATGTACTTTTCAGTAGAGTTTGATGTTGCTGATCTTAGCGAATCCGTAAAATTTTGAGCAAATTTAACGATTCACGTGCATCAATTTCCTCTGCATGTAAACGATTGGGTTTATTTTTATCGAAAGGGTAATAAGTATTACTAAAGGATTTTATTCCAATTAATCGGAAAAAAACTCAATTTATTATAACTAGAATTCGTCGAATGTCCACCGAATATTATTGTTTTTAAGTTTTAATCTCATTTAGTATTTCTTTTGCCAAACAATAAAAATATTGTAGATTAGTATAAAAAGAATAATGAAGTGTAAGGAATAATCTAATAAAGGTTTCGATTCGTCGACGGTAAAGAAGCTGTGTCCAATTATTTTTATTCATATCACTAAAATTCTCCACAATAGTAAAGAAAATCGGTTGAAAAACAATGGAGAAGAAGTTTCTGATGTGTTATATAGTCGCGTGTTTATATGCATATAATTTTTTATTATAACTTGCCTTATAATATTTTTATTTTATCATTAATATGGATATTTAATATTATATTTGAATTATTGGTTGATATTTATTATATAGTGACATTAATTTCTTGTGTTAGCATTTTTTAACGTCATTTATGAACGTGTTATTTATTCTATCGATAAAAATAAATTGCGTAAGTTATCTTTTGTTCATTTTTTAAGCGCCGCACACTGGGCTGAGAATCGACGTTCATAGACTTAGGGACTTTTATTTTTAAGTATCGTTTTTTTTACTTGGAATAGCTTCAGTGTACTATAATGATACCCGAATATACATTTGAGTTATTTTAACTTAAAATCTGTCAACTTATAATTTATTTACAAAAAAATTGTATGGAGTTGACATGAAAAATCAGGATATCTCTGGAACCGTAAAGAGAACCATAATATCCTTTCATACCATTATAGTACTCGTTATTTATGATCTTTCGGCATATTTCATACCACAGTAACAACTGCGATTTTTTTTTAAAAAAAGGTCAGTTATATTTTTTACTCATTTGCGACTTGGTATGGTTTTAATACCTAAAGGTGTTTTTTCGAACCGATTACGCTATTGGACTAGCAAGGCCTTAACAGCATCACAGGACTAAAAATATGTAAAAGAAGGTAGAGTTTGATTTAAACTTACTTGCTTCTCTCATAGGATATAGTCAAAACAATAGGGTTGCTTTAAATAGTTTGTCAATTATTTTGTGAGTTTGACTAAAATCTAGAAATGTATCAATAATGAAGAGTTTTTATATACATATTACAAAGTCATACTACCTAATCATTATTTACTAAATTACTTACTCAAAAATGTGGTTTTAATGGGTTACTTTTAGTGTGAATGAATATTATATAATTTCCCATACAATGTATGAATTTTACAAAAAATAAAACTGCTTCAGTGATAAAGAGGCAAGTCTCTATTTTATGAAGAACTGCTATAAAATATAATGAACTAGTAAATTAAAACACATCAATTGAAGCATATCCTAACCTATACCTAATAATTGGCTTAGTCGCTTTCTTCAGATTCTAATTCGGAATCCGATTCTAAGTTAGATACATCTAAAAACTCGAAATTATCTAAATTAGTTTCCTGAAGCTGTACTAAATTAAGTTTCGGCGAAAAATGTATGTCTTTTTTTAACATCCAGTGTAGGCCTCTTTCCGCTGATAATAGGATCAGAAAAAAGAACAAGCATATTGAGAATATCTTCGTTACATGCTGGTCTGCTTATTTTCCGGGAATGATGTTCCCGAAATCTTCGAAAGTCTTTATTGCGGGCCTCTGAAGCTTCCTCAGAGAGGGTGCCAATTGGCACAATAGCATTGCTGGCGATAATGTCCGCTCCATGTATCAACAGTTTATGCACGATTGTTGACATATGATACCAATCGTATAATTCTACATATCTTTGTGCTGTTTTAAAAGCATAATCTTTAAATTTAACGACATCAATTACCTCTCCAGACGTTATTGCCTGCAGAATCACAGTAAATCTATGGACTAGCTCTTTATCTAACCCGGTGACAGCAGCAGTTTTATTAGGACATTAAAAAAAAATAAAAATATATATATAATATAAAAATAATTCTGACTCTGAAGAACAACATATAAGTCCAAGTTACTATATAAATTATCCATAATTTACGGTCACAATCACAGCAAATAATAGTAGCTGTAAAATTTAGAATTAACAGAAGAATAAAAGCATTTCTTTCTATTGTTTTAATTATTCCAAATGGAAAATATTTAATTTGAAAAATGGTTCTATATTCCATGACATTTTCAAAATTGTATATTTTATGCATAATTCAAAAAGTTTCTCACTTAATTAAAGAAGAAACTATATTTTTACTAATACGTAATATTAAGGTAGTCTAAATAACGTTGTCACGTTTTTAAATTTTTATATCAAGCTTCATTTTGTCAAAATTACTAATAAATTATATATTTAAATACAAATTAAGTAAATACAATATCAAACTCCACCTTCTTTAGGTATTAGAACTATAGAATAAATAAGAAACATATTTGACCTTTTTTTTAAAAAAAAATCGCAGTTGTTACTGTGATAAGAAATATGCCAAAAGATCATAAATAACGAGTACTATAATAGTATAAAAGGATATTATGGTTCTCCTTGCGGTTCCAGAGATATCGTGATTTTTCATGTCAACTCCATACAAATTTTTCGTAAATAAAATATATCTTACCAGATCCTGAGTCAACTGAACTCAAGTAATTATATGATCATAATATTAGTATACTGAAGCTATTTGAAGCAAAAAAAAGAACACTTAAAAATAAAAGTCCCTAAGTCTATGAAAGTCGATTTCCAGCCCAGTGTGCGCCGTGGCATTCATTTGAACTGGTTCAAATCATGCTTTCGCATCTAAAATAAATATACACAATGCCCTCCGACTGATCCCATTGAATCTCTGCTTTGCTTTTGAGAAAAAACTTTAATTTGGAAGTGATAAAAAAAATGTGTAAAACATCATGTTCAACAAATGAATTGAATACTAACTGATTCCCGCAAATCGATTACCTTTTTTTTTTTTTTTTTTTTTATTAACGTGGGGAAATCCCTAACGGATACGCTACCCTCCCGGGGGAGAGGGTAGGTTATGTCCGATTCGCACGGACTAAAACCCCACGGTGTACCGTCCGCCGCATTGGAGGGGCAGCCAGGGATCGAGCATGCTCACTGACCTGAAACTGCCCCTGCGGCAGCCTGGCGAATGAACGCCAGGCTTCACCCTACTATAGAGAGGCTACTGGGTACACGACCAGCAGCCTCCCCTCGTCAGCCTCACCCGTGCAACGAGGAGATGGGGGGCCCCGCCCCATCCCCTCAGGTTTGGCGACGGTTTTGGGAGGGACGGGCATTACGCCTCGCCCCTCCCGCTGCTCTTCTTTGGCGGAGAGGACCACTTCTGGGATCGACCTCCCGGGCCCTCTCCGCCGCCTCCTTCTGTGAGATGACGGTCTCGCAGAAGGAGGCCACAGCAGCCCAGACGTCCTCGCTGCCGAGCATGGCGGAAACCACGCCCGGCAGCGAGAGATCGTCCCCCACCACCGCAACCAGGGCGCGGCGCTGATCGCCCCACGCGGCGCACTCCGAGAGAGTGTGCTGCGCAGTGTCCGTCTCAGCGCCGCACTCGTGGCATGCAGCGGTGGGCTCCCTGCGCGCTATCCGGTGCAAGAACCAACCGAAGCATCCGTGCCCGGTCAGCACCTGCACCAGACGGTACGTCAGGGAGCCCCAGCCCCTATTCACCCAGGCCGACAGGACCGGGCGGACGGCGTCTATGGTAAATCTTCCGTAACGCTCGTCCGCCAGGCGTCGGCCCCACCTCTCTATTTGCTCGCTGCGGGCCGTAGCCCGCAGCGCAGCGATCTCCCTGGGCGCCGGAGGTCTACCTCGGGATTTTCCTGCCGCCGCGTAATTGTACACGGCGGCAAGAGTTTCCGCCTCCAGCTCCCAGGGTAGAGAGCCCGCGAGCACCATGGCCGCCGCCGAGGACACCGTGCGGTACCCGCGGATCTCCCTCAACGCCACTGTGCGCTGCGCTTTGCGCAGGACGCGAACGTTCGTGGCGCTGAGGGAGTCCGCCCACACCGGCGCCCCGTAGACGGCCATGGCCCTCACCACCCCAGCATAAAGACGGCGGCAGGCAGCGCCCGGCCCTCCCGTGTTCGGGAGAAGGCGGCCGAGCGCCGCCGCCGCCCCTACTATACGCGGTCCGAGCCCCTTGAAGTGGGGCTCGAACCGCCAACGCCCGTCCAGGGTGAGGCCCAGATATTTCATCGTGGACCCCACCCTGATGCGTACTCCCCCCACCGTTATATGGGCCCCAGACGGTGGGCCCTGCCGAGGCCCGTGGAACAGCAGGGCCTCGGTTTTTTCGAGGGCCACTCTGAGGCCCAGTCGACGGATGCGCCAGACCACGAAGGTCGTAGCCAGCGTGGTCAGACGCACCAGCTCCGTCCATTCCCTTCCCTGGGCTACGACTAGGGTGTCGTCCGCGTAACATATTAGACGCGCTCCTGAAGGGAGCGCGCCGCGGAGCACCCAATCGTAGCCCAGGTTCCATAACAAGGGCCCCAGGACCGAGCCTTGTGGGACCCCACAAGGAGTCCCACGTCGGACCGTCCGCCCTCTGCTGTCTGCGTAGACGACCTCCCTTCCCTCGAGGTACGCCTCCAACAGCCGCCGCAGGTACGGGGGCACTCCGAAAAATCGGAGCGCCCCCCGTATTACTCCGTGCGGCAGGCTGTTGAAGGCGTTGGCGATGTCTAGTGACACCGCCAACAGCCTCTGACCCCGGGAGGTCGCCTGCGCAGAGAGCTCCTTCAGGAGGCTCAGGGCGTCCAGTGTTGAACGCCCCGACCGGAAGCCGAACTGCGCGTCGGACAAGTTCGGCCCTACGTCTTCCAGGTGCCGGACGACCCGGGACGCGATCACCCTCTCGAGCACCTTCCCGGTGTCGTCCAGCAAGACGATGGGCCGATATGCCGACGCGCCGTCCGGAGAGCGGCCCGCCTTAGGGATAAGGACGAGCCGCCCTGTCTTCCAGGGCTTCGGGAACTGTCCTTCCGCCAAACAGCGGTCGAACAGCCCCCGAAGCCGCTCCCCGAAGTGCCCCATGCAGAGGGCCAACACCCGGCCCGGGACCCCGTCCGGCCCAGGCGCCGTCCGCCTGCCGCGGAGGCACTCGACCGCCCTACCCATTTCCTCCTCCGACACCGGGGGAGGACGGTCGAGCACCTCCGCCACAGGTGCAAAGCGCGAGAGCGGCGGCATAGGAGGAGGAGGGCGCTCCGGAGGGTCGGGGAACAGCTCTCCCACGACCCTCTCGGCCACCTCTGGCTGGAGAGTTTCCGTCGTCGGAGGCGCCCGGCTCCGGAGTTGTTTCCGGACAATCCGGTACGGGCGCCCCCACGGGTCGCTCTCCAGTGTCTGAAGGAGCTCCTCCCATGCCGCCCCCTTGGCCCGGCTGATGGCGGCCTGCAGAGTTTTCTTTTTCTGCCTGTATTCGCCATACAGCCGGGCCTCTTCCTCGGGGGCCCTGACCCTTCTCCGGCGGCTGCGCCCGTACAGCCGCCGGGCCGCAGAGCAGGCCGCCTGGAGCTCCGCGAGCTCGGACGACCACCAGTACACCGCCCTTCTGTCAGGGCGGTGTGTGCTCCGCGGCATCGACGCATCGCATACCTCCGTGAGAGCATCACGGAGGCGGGCAGCGGATGCGTCGATATTCTCGTTGCCCAGGGGGGGCGAGGCCCAGGCCTGGACGATGGCCGCCTCCTCCGCCTTCTCCCTGTCGAGGCGGCTCATCGCCCAGCGGGGGAACGTCGCACCCCTCCGGGGACGGTCAACCGGCTCGTGATGGGAGGTGGAGACCTCGAACCTGATGTAGCGGTGGTCCGATAGGGTCTCCACCTCCTTTTCCACCCTCCATCCCCGGATACGGCGTGCGACCGACGGGGAGGCAAATGTGACGTCCACGATCGACCCCCCGTTGTACCGCACGCACGTATAGACGTTCCCCCGGTTGAGGAGGGACAGCTCGTGTTCGGCTGCCCACTCCTCGAGCGCCTGGCCTCTCGGGTTCGTTGTCGCCCCTCCCCACGCCCTAGATTTGGCGTTAGGATCGCCGAGCAGGACGACAGGGAGCGGCGCCAGCCGCCTCACGACCGGCCCCAGGGAGTCCAGGAAAGACTGGAACTCCACCAGGGGCCGGTTCGGGGAAAAATAGACCCCGAGGGTTGCGAGTCCTCGTGAGGCGACCGCCACGAACCCGTCACCCCTCTCCTTGACAGAGAGGGGCGAGCCCCCTCCGGACAGGATCGCCACGGAGCCGTTCGCGTCGCCAGCCCAGTGCGGCTGGTCCGGGACGCGATATGGCTCCGCGACGACTGCCAAGTCGATTTTCCACTCCGCCACCGCCTGCAGGAAAAGGTCCTGGGCGGCGGCGCAGTGGTTTAGGTTTCCCTGGAGGTAGCTGCTATGGATGTAGTCCATTAATGGTCCATAGCAGCTACCTCCGCATGCACCTCCTTAAGGAGGCGCGCTTTCCCCTTTACAGGGGGGGGGCTTACATTGGTGCCCCCCCATGATATGTTCTGCCGGTATTCCGGCATCCACGCAGACACCGCATCTTGGCTTAGCCACTGTGCAGGTGTCTGCCCGGTGTCCATCTTCCCCGCAACGGTAGCAAGCCGCTCCTCTCGCTACCTCTGATGGGCACATCGGCCGGGTATGGCCCAAGCCCATGCAGCGGTAGCACCTTAGAGGTTTACCCTCTAGCAGATGGACTCGGGCCGAACTCCAGCCGACTAGGAGGCGACCTGCCCCGACCAGTTTTCGGGCCGCTTCGAGGGGAAGGGACACGAAGAGGGAACTAGACCCTCCCAGTCGTGTGCGGAGTGGGCCCGCTTTCATATGGGAGGGCTCACATCCGCCCGCCGCGGCCACGGCCTCTACGGCCTCTTCCTGTGATACCGAGTCGTCAATTCCGACGACTCGGATATCCACCCTCTTGGTGGGCCGTGCAACCGTGGCTAGGCCCTCCAATGCTGCCCGCACTCCAGCCGCAAGCTTATCTGCCTGCTCTGGGGCCAATGCACCTGGGACCTGCAGGATTTTGGCCCCAGTGGCACTCGTGCGCACCCGGAGGCCGGAGATGCCGTACTCGCTGAGCGACACCTCCGTCCTCGCTTTAAGGAGGGCGTCCTTGTAGGTCACCCCCCTCTCCTCTGCCTCCGGCCGCAGTGTTACCATGACTGCAGCCGTTCGAGGGGGGGCGAGCTTATTTTTCGACCTCCTTTTCTTCTTGCGTTTAGCCCCGGTTGGTTTGGGGCCCACGGCCGGCGTCGGGGCAGCGGCGGCCTTCCCTGAGGCAGCCTTCCCCGACTTTTTCTTCCCCCGCCGCACCACTGTCGTCCATCCTTCCTTTTCCGGCTCCGATGAAGCCGGAAGGGAGGATGGACAGGGAGCGGGGCAGGGGTTCGGCGCCGGTGTATCGATCTGGGGCGTCCTTGTGTTTGCCGCAGCTGTCTTTCCAGCTGCTGGCCTAGGAGCCTCCCGTCGTCTATCCGCCTGGAGCTGTGGTCTGACCACCTTCTCAGGGAGAAGGCGGTCATTGATACCCGCCAGCTTGGCGTCGACCATCCCTCCGAGTGATTTTAGGAGGGAATGCTTCAGCCTTTCTTCTACAGCCGCAAGAGCCTCCTCCCATCCTTTGGGCTGCTGCTCCTTAATTGGTGGGTGCGTAGGCAGGGGTGCAGGAGGGGGTGGCATGGCCTTCTTCTCGCTGGCACATCGCCGCCATGCGAGGACCTCCTCCGTCAGTCCGTTAACTTGGCAACGAAGGCCGCGAGTCTCGAGCCTCAGTCGGGTCACCTCATCAGACTCCTTTCGCACTGTTAGCGAGTCGATTACCGCCTGTAGCGCCTGAGCCGCTTTCTTTAACCGCCCCGCGTACGCTCCCTTGGGGTGCCCTGACTTTTCGGCCATCTCCCAGAGGTCGCCAACGTACTTCTTTGCGACCTCCTTTAATCGGTCGCGATCCATCCCCTCAGGCTCGTCCTCCTGGGCGCTCTCCTCTGCCTCTGAGGGGCAGACGTGATCGGAAAAGGCTCGATCATACGAGCCGTCCGCTTCTCCCATGATAGGACGTCTAGGGTTAGCCGAGTGTGCACCCTCCCGCGATCTACCTCTCATAGACGAGGTCAACTTTTTCGCCGGTCCAGTAGCCGCCGCCACATCCTCATGAGAGCGCTTGATACTGCCGCCTGCGAAGAATTTTGAGCAGATCTGTGGTACTTCCGCCGTGTCCGTTTCGCATGCAACGTCTGTGTCCGTTGTCCTCGCTGTGGTCTTATTTTTGTGGTCGTCGAGCAAAATTGTGCCCCCCCCAGAAGACGTGGGGCAGCCTGAGTCGGAGGACTCAGGGAGGGATTCTCCGCCCGCGGAGCGGGCGGTACCCTCCTGGGGTAGTGTATGTTTAAATTTTGCACCTTCCATATTTTTTCTAGCATCAGATTCCGTTATGAATGCCGTGTCCGTCGTTTCTAAGTCGTCGTCATCGTCCAAATCGTCTGTCAGATCGAAAACCAGTGTCGTAGCCGTAGTCGTCGGTAAAGAGTCATTACACAAAATTGTGCCCCCCCCAGAAAACGAAGGGCTGCCCGAGTCCAGAGACTCGGGGAGGGATTCTCTGCCCGCGGAACGAGCAGTACCCTCCTGGGGTATTTCTATTTCGAATCTTGTGTTTTCCATGTTGGCTGAGTATCGAGGTCCAGAAGTAAGCGTAGGTCAGCATTAAGGGAAGGTATCAAAGTCCGGAAAGCAAGGCAGGAGTCAGTAGGAAGGAATCAGAAGCAGCGTCCAGGTAATAAGCCTAGGTCGTTGGCGATTACCTACCGGTTACAATTGTTTCCAAACTGAAAAAAACTTAAAAAACCTACAACCCGCTTACAGCCTCGAGTTACTTTTCCAATTGTGAAACCAAACCAAACCAAACAATTCAGGGTCTCACTCAAACACGTACCTAGTTGGCTTAGTGAATAACTTACGCATGTGTGGAAGAAATGTCGAAGAGGCGGACGCAGCGCCATCTGTCATTCAGCAAGATCAATAATTTCGTTTTATTTGGAATAGGAACGACCGTCTAATAATTTGAATATTGTTCATACTAAAATCGCAATGAGAGACGGGTTGAAAATTTGGGGTTGCAGATATTTTTTGTGGCAAATAAATAAAAATACAAAAAAGCTAAATTGACAAAAAAGAATTTAAAAAAATCTGGATAGGGACACTGTCATAACCTAGAGGTATAAAATATAATTTACAACCTATTCTCATACCTACCAAGTATACATTTCAAATTTGTTAAAAATGGGTCCAGCCGTTTCGGAGGAATAAAACCACGAACGCCGTGACACGTTTTTTTTTTTTTCGAAATGACTACGCTATTGACCCAGCAAGGTCTTAACAGCTTCACCGGACTACTAAGGCGAGCGCTTAAGGCACTCAACCGACTTTATTTTGGCAACCAGCTCAAGGGTGCACGACACATCTCGGCTTGGCTGTTGCCTGTTGCATGCAAAATCGCGACCTATCTTAGCTAACCTAGCTAACTATTCATATATGTATGAGTTGTTGAAACGTATATGTGTACCAAGCATACACGCCTCAACAACTCCTCCATATATTTATTATTGGAAAATTGAGAGTTTTTCATTTCGATAAGGGGAAAAAAAAGTAAACCCTTCCACTTTCATGTGTAAGCGTGTAGGCGTGCACGTGTGTGGGGGTGATCGTGTAGTGTTGTAGCGGTGATGTATATTTGTGTGTCACCGTATCGCGCAAGCAACGCACTCAAGGGCTCCCTACCGAGGGATCGAACCTAGGCTTGAGCCGCTGCCGTGGGAGGCCTAATCGGAAAATATTTTTTTTTTATATATATTAGATAAGTCTTTACCTAGTCTACACAACATTTATTCATTACTCTATTATTTTTGAGACATGACTGTTAGTTCCGTGTGTAATACTATGAGTTAGACTAGTAAATACATAATACATTGTTTTTTTTAGATAATGTGTCCTGTCGTGTTCCGATTATTTATATCGTATACTGAAACATGGTTGCACTTTCATAAACCAGATAGCGTTTGACAGCAAAATTTGTAACATTCCCAGACAAATATGTCAACGATGAAAAGGCTAATTGACTATCGACAGTATGAAGCCTTTGACAGTTTCCCCGTTACTCATTTAACTATACCACTGTTAATATAATGCTCAGTACCTGGACGACAGAGCCTAGTTCGGCTGTTTAAAAAAACATTTTTAAATTGAAATAAACTGTTAGGTGTGCCTTATACAATTAACATTTTTTTTTTTTTACAAAAAACAAAATATTAAAAAATATCTCTCTTCTGCTGTCAATGGGATTCGAACTGGGGTTACACGGATTTTCGAAGCCAGCGATTTCCATCTAAGCTATTTTTTATTTTGACTGCGCCGGCGAATTTTACCTTTATAGCTAGAAAGCTATATTTTGTCATTGCCTGAAAACTCAGTTTAAAAAAAATTCTATGAATAAAATCTAGCTAGATCTATTTATCGTTCTCGAAACTACCTACATACTAAGTTTCACGGAAATAGATGATGCCGTTTCCGAGATCCTGAATATATATAAATATAAAAATATACAAGAATTACTCGTTTAAAGGTATTAGATAGATTAGATTAGATAGATAGATTAGATAGATATTGGTGCCAAAGGTGACATCACACATATCAGAGAAAAACATGGTTTTAGTATGCCATTACTTAATAAAATTGTTATTCGTGATATACAAATTGATTGAAGCTGGCAAACAATTTTTTTTTTAATATTTCTTATATTTAATAAATACAATTTTTTTTTTTGACATATTTCAATAATAAATTTAAGAATGATATAAATTTTAATTACCAAAAATCAGACCTTACAAACAGACCAATAAAAATATTTTTATTAATAGCATTCTTGAGGGCCACCTTTATACCACAAAATTTGAAAAAAAGGGAACAAAATTACAGATTAATTCGTAAAGATAATGTGTAAGTATATGTGACCAGAAAGCGATGTAGGAAATCATTACATACCTGCTTTAAAATGGTTCAGATTATGTATCAATCGTAAACAACTTACTGCCTTTGATTCTTTATATGTTTAAATGTAGTACTGAAATGTAACCGAAAAAGTCCACATTTTGGTTTGCATCATCCTTTGCATAGTGTCTGAATTTCCCCTTCAAAGCTTAGGTGTATCCATTTCTTCTTTGCCATTCTGACGTCGATATTTACCGATATCTGCTATCCCTTTGGTTTTGTAAATTCGTTCTTTAATTGGTCGATACTGAAACGACACGAAACAGTTTTAATCATTCCTACTTGACAATTATTCGCCCAAACCGCAAAGTTTCTCGCAGGTGTGTATAAAAGTTTTATTTTAATCAAACGGTATGTGGCCATTAAAGTATTACTTAAGCATTGATGGAGTTGGGAGGGTCCTTGATTTGCTTATTTTTCATGATACGGGGGTCTGTTTTGTGATTACGTCAGCAATATTTATTGTAAATGTTTACGTGAACATGGGAGGAGGGGAAAGAGCATTGCTTTCTTTTACTGAACTGGGAGGAGGCGTGCGGACCGAAATTATAAAAATTCTGATTACGTATGACTAATAACAATCAACAATTTCCAATTGATTAATAAATTACTTAAAACAAATGAGTAGAACAATTTTCAATATGTATCCTTATGCAGTGTTCTGATTAACTTTATTGATCCACGTCATTGGTTTTCATTAGTACAACTTCAGTCATTATTTCACAGAAATATTGCAAGGCACACTTTTCTTATTGGCTTCGGAATTTAATTGCCGTATATAGTTGGCGTTTCACAGAAACTGGCAAAGAACTTTCTAGGATTCACATTTTATGACGGACTAATTAACTAGTTACTTATTACCAGTTAATATTAGTTTCATATAATATTTTTTTCTAATCCTATGTTAAACACTGGAATACCTAACCACTGGAGTATATATGATTAGTTACATTTAAAGAAAGCTAAATCCAATTTTAATTGTTCATATAATATGTTTCATTTATTTTAAAATTCCCAGTTGTTATACACCGATAGAAGGAAGTTCAAATTTTGCCTTCCGTAATTTTTTTTTGTCATCTTCATATTTTACACGTTTACAAAATTTAAAGATTTTAAAAAATAACGTAACATATTAGAGGAACAGATATTTGTATTGAAGAGATTGGAAGAATTGGATTTAGCTTGTTTTTGGATTTAGGATTGGATGTAGCTTGCTTTGCGTAAATTCATGTTAAGGTCATGTGTTTACTGCGAAGTAGATAATCTTTAGTCCGTGATATATAAATGCAGAATAAACTGAGTTCCTCTAGTTAAATAACAGAGTGTATTGAATTGCCTAAGGTAACGGGAATATTATTATTTCTACAAGTAGACACTAGTAAATGTGTCTAATCTACGTAGAAACGTTTTATGATGTGTAATGCAATGTTATAAATGCGGAAATATTAGACTACATGTCTTCAGCCGCATTATGTGATCGCACTGCGGTTAGGGTTGTCGAGTTTAATCAGTTCTTTGCCAAGTTACAATAACTTACTATTACTATTTAAATTTCAATTTAATGACATGTATCTATGTGGACAAAAAATTATGACGAAAATAAGGCATAATATCATCGAATGTTGCAACCCTAAGCGAGAGTTTTTGGTGGGATTCTAATACATCATGTAATAGTTTGGATGGAGTCAAATATATTTTGTAAAATTGGTTGCATTTTACGTAATATACTACGGTTATGTGCATGTGAAGTGGATGGGAAATAATACGACACAGTATGAATTTTGAGATGCCATAAAAACTCTCTGGAAATTTCTAAAAGGGGACCACCATCTTCTTAGAACATTGAATTCATCGTAAGACATTAGTAATATAGTTAGTTACCTACTCGACAACGGCAGTAGTGATCTGGAAGAATTGTTGCCAAAAATAAAATGCTAAATCGATATGTCCACTCGAGTCCCATCAGATTAATAAAAATGGCGAGGAAAACAAACAAAAAATGTTTTCAACTTCTTACCTTTGCCGTACCGTGAAGCTGTGGAACAATCTCACGGCTAGTGTGTTCCCTCCTTCGTATGATATGGGGTCCTTCAAGCGTAACGTGAGGAGACATTTACGCAGGCCGGCATGACAGCGGTGACCGCCGAGGGATGCGGGTGTCTATCGGTGGTCGCAATTGTTTTTGGATTGTACTGTGCAGTCACTTTGCTGAGCTACGATTAAAAATAAACCATTAATCGCTGTACGTGACAACCCTAACCGCGACAGCGATTTGTCCACGCGAAATGCTCACGAAAAACATTAACGTGTCATTTTTATCCCGTGTTAATAGGTGAGGCGATCAATGAGAAATGTTTCGTCGGCATCATTATTTAGCGTGTTATGTCTTCCGCGAGAATCGTAAAACAATTTTTAATAGACCGCAACGCGTATCTCCAGCGTGTAGGTAGGTATCGCATACTTTTTACACTTTATATCGCACGCGTTCGTGGAATACCGCGACATCCTGCCAAAATATCTGCCGGTCAGATGGTCCCGGGGATATTTGTCGAAAATAGACGATATTCTCGGCGATTGTGGTCATGTTCTGGTCTGTCGACGGCGACGCGTGTCCGTCCGCTCCGTTGCTTCGGATGCAGATATTTTATTGAATTTTTCGTGCATCTATAAATGTTGACGTATTTTATATTGATATCGGACTTTTAAAGACTGTGAATGTATATGATTCAGACATTTGTCTATAAAATGTGTCCGGGACTTCGTCCGCGTGAAACCTGTTGTACAAAAGTCACTAATAAAGACATGAAACTTTCGGTGCAAAAAAACATTCTGATGAAACCATAGCGTGGCGGTAGCGTTTAGGGCTTAATATAAACGTGCCTATCTTTTTTTATGTCATAGTAGGTAAACGTACAGCAGGCGGGTCATCTGATGTTAAGTGACCACCGCTGTCCATAGACACCAGCAACATCAGAGGAGTCGTAAGTGCGTTGCTAGCCTATATTGGTTAGGAAGGAGGACTTGGAAGAGACAAGGGAGAGGGTAGGTGGGCCTCCGGCGCTCTCACTGACCGAACGAAACACAACAATTCAAGCACTGTCAGGTGGTAGTACCGGGGGCGAGCCGACCCATTCATGCTGAAATCAGTTATATACCAGTTAAACCAGTTCCTCAAGCTGGATAATTGTTGCCAAGCAAGCCTGTGTTTCGGCATCTGTTTTTATTTTTCATATCATATACGAGGCAAACGAACAGACGGGTCACCTGTTGTTAAGCGATCACCTCCGTTCCATTGACACTAAGAACCACAGAGGAGTCGCAAGTGTGTTACCAGCCTCCCAGTCATGGAGAGGGGTTACAGGAGGGGAAAGGGAGAGGCGAGGGGAGGGGAGGAGATAGATGGATCTGTACTTAAAAGGCAGTCCTCCTCTAAGTTTAGAGTGTTTATCGTCTTAGAGCATATCTTCATTTAAAATCAGACGAGCTTGTGGTCAATGATAAAACCAATGAAGTATAATAAGTGGTAAAAATACGCATGTACATAATATTTATTTTTACGTATTTCTATTTATGAAGTGAACAATTCTTTAGCCGTGTTGAGCGATTAAAAAATAAAAATGTATTTATTTGGTAGTGGTAAATTTGTGTCA
>JACEII010000054.1:934585-1007847 GCA_014332785.1 Antheraea mylitta | reverse complement strand
ATACATGTAATACTACCTTCTACCCGCGACTTAGTTCGCGTGGAATAATTACTTTGGACTAACGTTAACACGCAGCGGAAGCTCTCAAGAGGAAAAAACTTCGATTTTGAAACATTCTTCATCGGTGCTCCGCTCCTATTGGTCTTAGCGTGTTTATATAACCTATAATCATCCTCGTTAAATGAGCTATATAACATTGAAAGAATTTTTCAAATCGGACCAAGTAGTTCCTGAGGTTACCCCTACATCACAAACTCACAACGCCACAAACTCACAAACTTTACCTCTTTATAATATTAGTATAGACAAATATTTTGTATGGAGCTTGTGCAGCCCATTGTATTTAATTAATTAATAAACTGTGTAAAAATTTATATAATTATATTTCGGAGTGCCAATAGATAGGAAATCAGAATAATGTTAATAAAACCAATTTAGAAATTATGAAATTTAAATAATTTAGTAAAGAACACATTTATTAAACTGTTTTCAGTTTTTCTCCTGTTGGCATGTCTTACGACTGCTTCCACATTTTTTTCTTGTACACAATTTTACCCACTATTCTCAAAGGTTGCTTGTAAACAGCTGTATTACGATCTTATTCCTGGTATGTGACACCCAGATTCTGATACAAATAGAAACTGAACTGATATTATGTTCATCACACAAAAGTCAGTCATATGCAGCGATTGAAAATGCAAACTGTCGGGTCAAATAGTAGGGCTTTTTGTCAGTGATAGGTCGTTTTCAATACACTCTATTCACTTGATGGTGTGGTATTAGGGTTGCCAACCGTACTATAATATATAGTATTATACTATATTTTGGGTCGACGTACTGTCGAAAAAATGTATAGTACGCACAAATACTATATTGTCAACACCGCACGAAATTTAACAAACAAATGTGTATATTTTTAAAATAATTAACGCGCCTTTGCATTAAATTTCGAGTGAGGCAAGTTCGTTTAGCCAGATTCCGGACTCCGAACGCATCTACAATATTTTGTCTTTGGCTCCCACTGATCTCTGTTCTCTATACTAACTGGAGGCGCTGGTAGCACGTCAAACTTCTCAATATCAATATAAAAATGAATGCTATAAAGCATATGACACTTATTTCAGACAAAACATTGTTAAAAAATGCAAAAAGTACAAAGAAATATAGTTTTTACAAAAATAAATAAGTGACAAATATATCATTGTCTATTTTTAATTTTTCCATAATAATATATTTTTTTATAACTTATTCTGAAAAATATTGTATTTCGCTGAAAAAAAGTTGGCAACCCTATGTGAAACCAACAGTTATATTTGTAAGCTGTTTTTATCTATGGTCGCGAAAAACGCATTATAGTATTCAAATATAGCGATATTTTCTTCACACAGTAACCTGTGACATATAAAGCATACGCCTACTTAGCTGCTTCCTCTTTACTTTTTAATGTTATGGTAATACCATTGATGTTTATATTTATTCCTTTCGCCTTAATTCTGTCTGAACGTAGGTTTAAATCTCCTTACTTATAGATTGGGGTTAGTTAGATTTTTTCATGTCACTAAATCTCATTACAATGAGATGGTGTTTGCTAAAACACATCTTAGTATGATTTTTAGATTTAGATATGAAATATATATTTATATATACATATACAATATCGCAGCGCTTTTATCGAGGTTTACTTCTATACGCCATCGAATAAACTATTTACCGAGTGTGCTAAAGGCTTCTTCAATGCATGTCCTAAGAACTTTCGGATGCCACCCGCAAGCGTCATCATCATTATAATAATTTATAATGCGCTAAACTATTGCAAAAATACACAATTCATACACATTATTAATAAACACTGACTACTAATAATTGTCGCGAATAAATTTAATTAGTTATAAATCATAAGATAAAAAATATCAGAAGGAGATCGGTCCAAGAAAAAACATTTCGTAATGGTTGTACACTATTTTTTTTTTCGAAATGACTACGCTATTGACCCAGCAAGGTCTTAACAGCTTCACCGGACTACTAAGGCGAGCGCTTAAGGCACTCAGCCGATTTTATTTTGGCAACCAGCTCAAGGGTGCTAGGCACACCTCGGCTTGGCTGTTGCCTGTTGCATGCAAAATCGCGACCTATCTTAGCTAACCTAGCTAACTATTCATATATGTATGAGTTGTTGAAACGTATATGTGTACCAAGCATACACGCCTCAACAACTCATCCATATATTTATTATTAAATTGAGAGTTTTTCAGTTCGATAAGGGAAAAAATAGTAAACCCTTCCACTTTCATGTGTAAGCGTGTAGGCGTGCACGTGTGTGGGGGTGATCGTGTAGTATTGTAGCAGTGATGTACATTTGTGTGTCACCGTATTGCGCAAGCAACGCACTCAAGGGCTCCCTACCGAGGGATCGAACCTAGGCTTGAGCCGCTGCCGTGGGAGGCCTAATCGGGTGGTTGTACACTCCAATATGTTTACTATGAAAGGTATGCACATAACAAATTAAAACGGTACTGAAACTGTTGAAATAAGCGTATAGCGTGACTGTAAGTTCACTATGTGTGTACAAGGGAACACTTGAGTAACGTAATTACGTTTGATTAACGAATATATTACATTTTATGTATGCACGCAACGTACGCAAGATGTAGTTCGTCTCATTATGATTTACTTATAACTAACCATATTACGTCACTGTCATTCGGCTGTACGTGGCTGGTTAGTAGGTAGTAGGAGAGGGTGCCAATCATGTTAACTATATTTTCCTTGTTCCCTTTACGTCTAGATATTATAGCAGAAACCCTTTGATGATTTGCAACCCTCAGAGATTGATTAGTAAATTTAAATCCATTATCGTAAGTGAGTCAAATGTTTCCACTTAAAATATCTATCAATCTATACGCATAATAAGAACGTAAATCTAGTGTCTTTACTTTTTAGATTCTTATGGGAAAAAAATGTTGCTGGTGTCTTAGAATAAGTGATTAATTACATTTCAATCATTTTTAGAAATGTCTATCTGTTTGTTTGAACACGCATCACTGCTAAAGTACAGCGTTCATGACAATCATAAAACATACCCCCTAGTAATTTTAGTCTTGGTTTCATTAAAATCGGTTCACCCTATCAAAAGTTATTGTAATTTTAATGATGACGCGACTTAAGTACGAGAGAAAAGTAGATAAGTAAATAAACTTAATATCAGATGATTTTATTAGTCCCTTTTTTTTTCATTAGGTTCCACGCGTACGGAGTTGCGGGCATCGCTAGTTATTAGTAAGATAATAAATAAAACATTAATGTTGATGTCGTTAATGTAATATTGCCAAAATATAGGCTTCTGCGGTCTGCCGGTTCTCTGGTCAAACAAATTACCTTACTCCCCTTTGCGAATTTAAATCTTTTGATCTTTGCGAAATCAATTTCATCGCCTACTCGGCCTCGCGTCGTGTGTACTTTACGGATTTAAAATCTCGAATTTACTCTCGATGCTTTTCAGTACTTTAGAATGAGTCCGTACGCGTTTTATGTTGGATAAGATGCTTTCGATTCTTGGAAATCTTTTTTTCTATTGGTACATCGTATTGTTTTGGCTTCATACTAGTCACAGTACTTCTTTTATACTGGATATAATTGAAGTGTTATATATAATTTGCATGGAGCCTCTAGACACTTGATGTATGCGAAGTTTTTATAGTTAACTAGCGGGCCCGGCGCATGTTTTCTCACCTTGATAAATTAGAAACCTTCCGTTCTGTCGTTTTTACTTTTATCGCTAACAGACGGACAGACTGACGTGGCAGAGGACTCTGTTTTAAAATATGTTGTGATAATTCCGTCTTGGTTTGAACAAGTATTGAAATATTTATTCTTTGATTAAAATATGCAAGTAATGATAAAATTTGTTGTGTAACATGACAAACAACGAGTGGTTTCATTGACGTCAAAGGTGGAACAAAGAGCACAGGCGACGTCAGCGGAGCTAATTCGTCAAAGGGTGCGCGGCGCTCTGTGCCAGCTTATGGTAATCAACGTTCGCGTTTGTGGGGACTTCGCCGCGAAACGTTCCCGTTTCATGAACGGATTTTGTTAACTCTGAATAACGATTAAATATCCTAGTTGAGTACCTATAAACGTTATAACTTCGAAAATGATAATAACAGTGCAGTAACAAAACTATTTCATTGGTGTTTGACATATCCGCAATTCTTTTACAAACTTGTAAGCAATAAATACTCTGTGGCACTTCATAATGGATATGATTAAGTCTATATTGGTCAGACAGTATTTATCATCAGAGGCAGTGCATTTATTTAGTAATTGTTTTTTTTTTTAATCAGGAAATGCTTAATCGAATTCTGGCCCTAATGACAGTTTAAGTGTTTTTATATCAAACTAGTATATGCAAATGTATGCAATAATGATTAATGCCAGTATTCAAAACTTTATTTAGTAGTCACGTTTTATTTTTGTTTACATCTCTTGTACTTTAAATTCTAAGATGTATATTTAACAATATTTTGACTGAATACTGACAGACAGAGATAATGTATAGCTATAAATTAATGGGTATAGAAGTAGGATATTCTGCTTAGACTTCCTTAAGCGTGGTGACTAAGAAAGAACTTCAAAAAAATCAAAAGCACTATGATTCGAACAAGTCTCATCGACCACAGAATGGGTATAATGAAGGTGAAAAGTAATCAGAGAGTCAACTCATAAAATATATAGTAATTACATTTTCCTATATGTGGGGGCAAACCATGAAAAGTAGATGATAGTCATAGGGTAATTAAAGTCTTCAGATATACAGGAGTAAACCGAGTAAAAAGTTACCGAAAAAAGAAATAGATGGATCGGGTGAAGCTTATGTTCGCGGCTCTAAACCCCGACCTCTTAGCTCAATAATAGAACTTACTACTGGAGTGTTTTTTTGTAATATAATAATTAGAGTTTCGATTTTAGAAAAAATTGGAAGTACCTTCATGCTTCTCGATGAATTCTTTAATAATAAATGTTGCAGATAAACTTCGTTTTATAACCGGTCGATCCATTCCCTGCTACTTGGTTTTATCTTAAAAAAACAGTACTTTACTTTGGTGACACTGATATAAAAAAAGGATAAATCATTCTTACATACATAAAAAGGTTGTCATATACTTAATCAAAAATAGTTCCCATATTCCGTCCGATTATGGCGTACAGTTGACCGGTCTTTGCACACGCGCAAAATCGTATTCATAAGTTGCAGGTTCTCCAGAACCGAGCCCTACGTAAAATCAACGGTGCTCCATGATACGTCCGGAATAAGGATTTCCACAGGATATCTGGAGATGCCTTCTGTCTGGGCGTATATAAAATCATTCACACGTAGTTATTTCGGAAAAGCCGCAAATCATCCCAGCCCGTTAGTGGTATCCGCCGCGAACTATGAACCCGTACCCAACGCTGCGCAGTATAGAAGACGACCGCGACACATTTTTACCGACGCTCCTGATTCAGTAACGTCAGCGAACGATCAGTACCAGCCTCTCTCCAAACAGAGCATGTTCACGCCCACGCCCGCGTAACCACAGATCACGCCGCCGTGGTCTGGGGATAAATTTCGCTCTCGCTCACCAGATTAGGCCCCCCTCGGCAGCGGCTCAAGCCTAGGTCCGTTCCCTCGGCGTGGAGCCCTTGAGTATGCTGCTCACGCGATACATTGACACAAAACCTTACATCACTGCTACAACATCACACACATCACCTATACACACGTGCATGCCGACACGCTTACACGCTGTTTTTCTTTTTCAGAGAAATAAACGAAAAAGAGTTCTACTCTTATTTTTCCCTAACCTATCCTATATAGTTTAGAGGAATTTTTCCGACACAAAGTACATATAGGAGTTGTTGAGGCACGCGTGCTTGGTACACATGCATGTTTCAATAACTCATATACTTATATCTAGATAGCTTAGCTTAGGTTAGCTCAGCTAGGTCGCGATTTTTGTACAAAATAGGTGACAGCCCAAGCCGAGGTGTGCCGTGCACCCTTGAGTTAGTCGCCCAAACATCCCAAATCATCTGAGTGGCTTTAGCGCTCGCCTCAATAGTTTGGTGAAGCTGTAAAGACCTTTCCAAGTTTTTTTTTTATATCAAAGGAGACAAACAAACTGGTGGATCACGTGATGGTAAGTGATCACCACCGTCCATAGACACTAGCGACATCAGGGACGTCGCAAGTGCGTTGCCAGCCTGTATATGGGAGAAGGGGAAGGGGAAGGAAAGAGGAAGGGACGTGGGCCTCCGGCTCTCTCACTGACCGAACGAAACACAACAATGCAAGCACTGTTATTTCACGTCGGTTATCTGTGAGAGAGGTGGTACTATCCCGGAGGAACCGACCCATTCATGCTGAAACCAAAAATAGCTTCAGCGGGGCTCTACCACCTACAAAACAGCGTTTTCATTTGGAAAAAAAAAAGTTCCCATATCAAGTTCGATGAGATGATGATAATCTTTAAAAGATAAAACATGTCAATAAATATATAGTAGTGTGGGGGACCCTAGATATTCCTTGGAGGAGAGACGTCGATGATTCCATTGTGAAGAGCTTAGTTGGTTGTATCGGACTAGTTGTCAAAGGAGGCCGACAAAGCTGGGCGCCGCGACGCTGTGCGGCCGGCATTAGCGGCGCGTTTGAAGCTCCAACATCGGCAGGGTTGGCGATTTCTTCCAATTCGAATTTATTTCAGTCTACATTTTCGTCTCTCGAATTATCGTTATATTTCAATTAGGTTCTATTTATTGTTACTAAGGCGATGTGATTAATGAACCAACAATATAAATTAGATGAAAGTTTTTTTCAGTTACAAGTAGACTTCTTAAGTGGTTTCAATGTATTTTTAATTTATTTTCAGCTATTCAAAAGAAAAGACTGTTTCAGTTTCACTTTCTGCTCTTTAAAAGATAATTTAATTTGCCAACCATATCTTCATTAATCTCTGTTTCTTGACACTTTGAAGAAACTTGAGGAAAAATCAACTGTGACAAAGTTATTTAATCGACTTCTGTAATTATCTAGACTTAATCACAATAAAAAAATATGATTGAAAACCTTTACCGAATGTCTTTAGTGCTGGATCCTTACTTAGTGGATGTTCTAATTTTTACTGAAGATGTACTGATAAGATTCTGCGAATCACTAAGTTAATCTGAAAAAGCTATGGAGCTAGGTAATGTATAAGTCAAACGATTTGACAACAAACCCACAGAGGAAGTTGATAGTATCGCAATAGCCGACTCGGCGATTCGTGATACCAATAGTTTTTCCAGGAACACTTTGAATTCAAAGAAAAAAAACACTTGGCAGAAAGTGGGCGCCACGGGTAGTTGAGGCAGCCCTACTCACCCCACAGGCCGAGCTCAAAGTGAGTGTGTTACTCTTTAACCTGCGCGATTCGCGACCGGCTAAACTTACCACTCCGCTAAATAAAGTTAAAAGGCTCCTCAGAGCTTTGTCTCGGCTCGCCTTTGATGTACGGCGAGAACATCACACCCCCCTCCGGCCCACCTCGAGCCTTGCCCGCGTACCCCATGGCACCCCACGCAAACAGTTTACCGCAGTAACTATTGCCGTTAATGCCTTCTATTGGGCACTTCGATTGGCTAGTGAGGGGAAATAGTCTATCGACACAAATTATTATTTCCCTTAACTTATGAATTGCGTCCACTTTGTTGTTTGTGTTATTATTTCTATTGACGTGTTTATAGCGTAATACTAAGGGGAGCGGTTAATACCGAATTATTATATGAATCTCGTTTCAAGGGTTTCAGACAAGACATTTCGATATTCATAAGTTTTATAAAATTACTTATGAATGTAATCTTAGTAAATATGTATTATATTTTCCTGTGTTCTAAATCTATTGTCAGATTCTATACTTAGTATTTAAACTTTTGCCAAAATTCATGACCTGTTTTTGTAATTTTTTTTTTACTATCGTGGAGAAATCCTTTATGTATACCCACCCTCCTGGGAGGAGAGTGGGTTATGTCCGACTTGCTCGGATTAAAACCCCACGACGTACCGAGAGACTGTATTTGTTGGAGCGGCAAGGGATCGTACTAGCTACTCAAACTTGAATAGCCGCCCCAACTGTCCGCTCGGTGGAAGGTGGCTGCCGGTCTCCTACCTCATAGTGAAACAGACTGAGTACACATCCGCCGCCTCCACTTATCAGCCGGACCAGTGCAATGAGGAAATGGGCATCCAGGCTCATCCCCTCAGGTCCGACTACCGTGACGGAAGGAGGCGGGTAAAGTTCCGCCTCTTCCTGCCGGTCTCTTGTCTGCGGAGAGGGTTGCTCAAAAGATCATCTTCGCGAGCCCTCTCCGCCGCCTACTTCTGCGAAGCGCGCCGTCCTCCATCGCAGAAGAAGGCCATCGCTAACCACGCCTGCTCACTGCCGACCATGGCCGAAACCAGACTCGGCAGCTATAAATCCGCCCCTACCGCCGAAGCCAAAATGCAGCGCTGTCCCTCCGACGCAGCACAATCGAGAGTGTGCTACGCGGTGTCCTCCCTGCGAGCGATCTGGTGCAGGTACCACCCGAAACAACCGTGTCCGGTGAGTACCTTCACCAGTCGAAAACCCTACTGTCTCTTACAGCATCGACGTACCTTTTGGATGATTAGTTCGGAGCAATAATTTTATAACTAAAAAGATGTAGATACGTCATAAGCGCTTCGACAGAGCCTTGTTAAAACGTGTTCTAGCCCCGTCAATCAGCCCGTATATAAGCATTATATATTATTTATTTTTCACCACCGACATTGAAGGCGGTAGAGACACGCTGAAGCTGTTACTGGTTTCAGCATGAATGGGTCGACTCGTCCGGGGTAGTGCCACCCTCTCACAGAAAACCGACGTGAAGTGACAGTGCTTGCATTGTTACGTTTCGTTCGGTAAGTGAGAGCGTCGAAGACTCATCTCCCCTCCCCTCTCGTCTTCTTCCTTCCCCTCAGCCTTATCCCCAGATTTTTAGTTATAATATCATTGATTTCAAGTATTGTGTCTAGCAAAGAGTATTTAACATAACTGTAATTTCCATAAGTATTCCTAAACATATACCTCATGAATTTAAAAAAAAAAAACAAATTCATGTATCTTTAAGATTTACTCAGATTTAAATGGCCGCTGGTCCTTTGATTCTTTATCTCTGACTGTCGTACTTAATAGGTATAATTAACTTTTTTTACGTTTTTCTTTATATTCTATTTCTCCTTTTAATGTAATCGACGAAACGGCGAAATGAAAGGCCCACCGTCGTCGTTTGATCTCTCAGACTTGTAAAACCAATCATGCAGCATTATTTTCCTTTTAACTTCAATACGGTTTTCATAGAGTTTACATTTACTTCTCTTTGATATAATAGTTAAATTATTATTATTGATTGTGTTATTTTATTTCAAGGCAAATTAATGTTTACATTTCAATTATAATTCCAGCAATAATGTATCAGGAATAATATGAAAAGCGTAGGTACATGAATAAAGTTGATAGTATTGCCATGTATACGTAGATTTTGACAAATTAAAAACCGATTTTTAATAAATATATTAAAGTTTTATCAGAAAATAAATGAAAATTTGTCATTTTCATCATATATGTAGTCTTAAGATTTTGAGGTTCTTTTGTGAAAGAATAGTAAGCTCTATGGTTTTTTTGTCATCGTCAATTTTGTTTATTATAGTTTTTTTTATCTAACTACCAGTCTCGGCTTCGCATGGATCAGATCAACATGTTGTCTTCTGTGCCACGCACTTTTTATGTGTAAATTTTTTAAACTCTATACTGGACTGTCCAAAACCGCAAAGTTATAAGTTCCATACAAACGAATGTAGACCTTTTCATGCCCTGGTCAACGGATTGCTGGCCGTATAAGTTTTAAATAAATACTGTATTTATACAACGTTTGAAAAACTTGAATTATAACAAATTACGTAATGTAAAATTGTAAATAAAGAAAAACTAAATATTTAAAAACATGATCCGCTACTTTGAGATCAGGAGGCCTAACCGAGTTGCTTATCGTCAATGACTAACGCAAATAGAAAATGGAAAAATGTATGGAGATGACATATCTGAACGCTATATCACGTGATTGTCACCTATCCACATCATCTATTTTCGTTAGTGATTGTCGATAAGCACCTTGGTTAGGTCCCCTGGTTCTTAAAAAATCATACGAGGAGTTAACCAATTTCTTTTAGTTTTCCGTTCCAATATTAAAAGATCTTCTTTTATAGAGACCTCGTCTTGGCAATTACAAACAACAGTAAAAAGAAATTAGCCAAATAGATGCATCTGTTCTGGAGTAAAGTGCTTACATACATTGAACCTTGATTTTTATTTATAAAGTATGATAATCTTTACATAAAACAAAGTATTGAACAAAATTATAGTAATCGAAAATATATATTTACTACTGTGAATTAATCAGTTAACTATCTATTGCTGATGAAGTGTGTCCACATAATACGAGCTTGGACTTCACGAAAATTCAATTAGCGTAATAACAACGCACAGTTCCATTATACCAATCAAAGGGAAACGAAAAGTTTGCGTACATCAAAGACTCGCTTAGTGCGTGCTCTCGGCTAATGACGCTTTAGGGACGTGACGTTATCGATATTCACACAATCGAGTTTGTAGCGAAAATTTATCAATATCATAACTGTTAATTTTATGTAAATTGTAATTAAGTATTATAATAAACCATGTTTTTTTATATCATACAGGAGTCAAACGAACAGGCGGGGCACCTGTTGTTAAGTGATCACTGCCGTCCATAGATATTAACAACTACAGAGGAGTCACAAGTGCGTTGCCAGCCTATGTTTGGGGAAAAGGAGAGCGTTATAGGAGAGGGAAAGAGAGAAGAGAGGGTAGAGGAGATGGGTCTCCGGCGCTCTCACTGACCAAACGAAACGCAACACTGCAAGCACTGTTACTTCACGTCAGTTTTGTGTGAGAT
This sequence comes from Antheraea mylitta, assembly GCA_014332785.1. Taxonomy (NCBI): domain Eukaryota; kingdom Metazoa; phylum Arthropoda; class Insecta; order Lepidoptera; family Saturniidae; genus Antheraea; species Antheraea mylitta. Next base: position 996,822 of record JACEII010000054.1, on the reverse strand, counting down.
GGAGGTGCTACCCCGGACAAGCCAACCCATTCATGCTGAAATCAATAATAGCTTCAGCGCGGTTCTACGTGGTGTTATTCCAGTATCGGAAAAAGTCCGAAATATTCTATTGAACAAGAATAATCCGTATACTGTCGACAGCGGACGTGGCAACTGATAAATTCAGTGCAAAGAAAGTTGAAATCATAACTAACTTACCTGTTTCTTTATGTAGTACTAGTAATTGTGTGTGAACTAGATCTAGTGAACTAGATAATCTTCAAAACCATGTATAAGTAGGAGAAGGTGTACGGGGAGAGACCTCGTGTTCAAATACTTATCCGATAACCAAGTCGACGGTCGTTCTACCCATATAACATTTCTTGAAAGAAGTTATAAAACATAACTTTACTTGAGTCTTTCAAAGAGGGACATGATTTTTAATAGTGATAAAAACCAAGGTTTTCATATTTTATTCATAATCCCGTGTTGTTTGGCCAGGGCTGTTGCTAGAAATTATAAATATATTATTATTATTATGTTCTATATTAATTAATAAAATTTTGAATGTGAAGTAGGGCACCATTAGTTACAGGTAGGGCGGAAGTAAAAGAATTATCATAATCGATCTGCCCTCGAAGCACGGGCTCTAAAATCAATCACCATGTATATCACTGACATCTACGTCACCTATCGCTATCATTTTTTTTATCTCAAACAATGAAAAAACAATTTAATTATAATATTTTATCTTAGTTTTAGGTATTTCTATGGTAGGGTATTGTGATTTCAAGGTAGGGCATTGCCCCCAAAATGTCCCCTCTAGCTGCGGCCGTGTATGTGAGTCTATCTATACTAATATTATAAAGAGGTAAAATATGTGATTTTGTGTCGTTGTAGGGGTTAATTTCAGGATCTACTGGTCCGATTTGAATAATTATTTCAGTGTTTTCTATACTAATATTATAAAGAGGTAAAGTTTGTGACGTTATAGGGGGTAATTTCAGGAACTATTGGTCCGATGTGAACAAATATTTCAGTGTTATATAGCTAATTTATCGAGGAAGGTTATAAGCTATATATCATCACGCTAAGACTAATAGGAGCCTAACACCAGTGAAGAATGTTTCAAAATCGGGTATTTTTTCCTCTTGAAAGCTTCCGGTATGTGTTAGCGTTAGCCCAAAGTAACTATTCCACGCCAACGAAGTCGCGGGTAGAGGCTATATTTTATAATATGGGTAATGTTTTACATATTTGTAGTTCGGTTATTGTGCATAAGTAAAATTGATGGAAAATAATACTACGGAGCATGAATTCTAAGATGTCACATAAACTCCCCGGAAAGTTCTAAGAAGAGGTCAATCATCTTGTTAGAGAACATTGGAAGTGCCACAAGAAACTTGTAATATTATTACGTACTTGATAATGGCAGTAATAATCGAGAAGTTGCCAAAAATTATACAAAAAAAAAGTTCAAAATAAAAACTTAGCAACAAAATGAAAGCAAATAAATATTTGGAATGACTAGTAAAAAATAAAGATTACCTCCTTTGATCTGATACGGCTCATTTAACATGTGCTTCGATTACAATACCGTCTAATATTTTGACTAAATCAAATCTCTCGTTTGTGTGTGAACCCAGCGAAATCAAATATAAACGCCATACTCAGAGGAACGGCTTTGATATCTATCCATTCATTTCATCTGTAAATCGAGTTGGAATCCTCAAATTAATTCGCCTTCAAAAGGTGAATGTCTTATTACGGCTCGATGTAGGCGCCCACTTCGTTTGAGCATTATAATATGCGAAAAGGATTTAAGAAATTGATACGCGTTCTTTTATGTTTGTTTTGTTATTGTTGTCTTTCGTAAGTTTGCTGCATTACGATACCTCAGTATAGGAACAAGCGTACAATAATTGTTACAAGTAGTAGTCGGTCGTGTGTAAATAACTTGAAATAAACGTAAAATATGATTAAAAAATTGAGCTATTTGTTTATGTATTTAAAAACATTTTGACGTGACAACGTCTTATAAATTGGTTTGCCGGGTGACATTTCAAGAAACTGCGTTACGCTCCGCTCACGTTATGCGCTTACAATGAGAGCGAGTGAGAGGCACGCGTCCCTTCCACTCGGGCATGGTTAGCCCGCCTAAGAGCGAGAGAGACTACTATACGAAAATTATTTTACCACTCAAAGTCGTTGTCACGTAAAACTTTCGCCCGTATACCGACTTTACAGGCAACCAATTTTTTTATTGTACTTGTTTAAAACTCACCGTTTCGCGATTTGACTTGCGGTTTATTTCTCAAGTCCCTCCAATATATTAATTACACCACGGTTATCTACATATCTCGCCAATACTATTACTTTGTTCTCAATTAGCGTTGACTTTGACTACACTTTGTATGGTGATTAATTGACTCGTACTAGTCGTCACGTGATGTATAGAATATTAGGAATATTATAATAAATAAACTTTAAAATAGTTGCAGAGATTAATTAACGCTTTCAATCTCTTGAGCATTATTTTATAAGATTAGTAAATATGATAATTGAAATGTGGAAATATGCCCCCAGTATTATAATCGGAATGTAAAGTAAATAATCACGCGTGTGACTTTATAAATTGGTGTTTTCTGTTGTTTCAGATAATAATTAACTCGATAGAGTGACCGAAGAAACAGAAATGCAGCGGCAGTAAGCTGCTATATACGTAAGTAAAAGGCTTAGTTATTACTGTACTATAAGTTATATTTAAAAGTTTAAGATAAAATATATTCCTTTTGTCTTACCTATAGATATGTACTGCAAGAGGAATTGTACATTTAATTAAGTTGGTATTTAGTTATACGCAGCTAACCTATTTGTGCTGGCATTTTAATTGTCGTGTTTTTCAATCTGAATAAAAGCATCTTCTGGATCGAAACTGCAAAGAATTGTTAAAATACTGGGTGTTCTCTAATCGCTGTCAATCCATCTAATAATTATTATAGTTCAATATTTATCAAGGTATGGATACAATTATCATTTCTTTTTATAAATTGTTGATCAAATACTTGTTTGTTATAGTACGTTATGGTTGGTTACGAATCATATATCCGAACTCATCTTTATTCATTTTCTCCACTGTGATAATAATTAAATTAGTTTAAAGTTTATTTAGTTACTTCCCACCAATCACTCCTTATTTTTTAGCATTTGTGCTCGTAAAAAGTCATAACCGTTCACTTTTACAATTTCGTAAAGTATTTTTTTAATTTTATTTTTGGCTACCAATCTTCCAGATGATTACTACCGTAGTCGAATAGGTACTACAAGCGATAATATCAATGTTCTAACAAGACGGTGACCCCCTTGTAAGAACTTTCCATGGAGTTTTTATGGCATCTCAAAATTCATACTCTGTGGTATTATTTTATGTTCACCACATTTATGCAAAATAACCAAACTATATTTCGTTAAATGTCACCGATATTGCAAAGATGACAAGATCATGAATAAAATATAAAATCCACTACATAATAGACAATAATCCCGTCAATCTATTTCGTAAAGTTATAAATGTACTTATTTCCCGCCAAAATTACTAAGATTCTGGCAAATACCTTGTGCTGACATCTAGCGACTTTATTTTATTTGATTTATGTAAATGAACTACAGATGACTTGTTGACATCGACCTGTAACCGGTCCCCGACAGATGGCGTTAACTGACAGCTGTCTCCTCTGGCTGTCATGGCGAAATGGCTCGCTGACCTTTGTCAAACAAACGTCAAAATTGTACACAAATCGGAACCAAGCTAATAAAATATTTACTTCGGAAGAAACTTTTCAATTAATGTCTCCCGTTATTTTTCAACAGAGCCATCCAAATTACTGTGATAAGTGAGTACGTTAAGTTTTGCTCAGTGTTTCACTCATGTTACTGTTTATAAGTAGTTCGTCCCTCGCTGCGGCATGGGTTTTTATTACAATTCGTGTTTATTGCCTCCGATATTCTATGTGTACTATACACTATATGCTACTGAAGGATGTTTGATCGTTAAAAGAGAGCTGTTGTTATTTTTTTACCAAGTCATCGATATTATAATATTATTTTAAGAAGTTCTACTTTTGTTTACAACTTGTTTCCTGTGTTTAAACTCGTCACAATTATTGAAATTGTTATCAGTATACTAGTATGAGACCCCTGGTGACGCATGTGATTTGTCTGTATTTAAAGTTATATCTGTATGCTAAAATAAAATTAAATATTTATATCAACTATTATGAAACTAATTGAAAATTTAAGGAATTACTCAAAAACTACTAATAAAAGGTACTACATAATATATAGTAGTGTTAAAATATAAACAAATACACTAAGATTGTAGAGTTTTCATTTATAAAGTGACTGAAAAAAGAATATGCTGAGATCACTTTTGTATTCAATGTACACCCATCAGGATGGCAAGTTATTGATTTCATATTTATATTAAACCCTATCATAACTGTACAACGTAAAAGGGCCCGAGCTTCAACTGTACCCCATTGTGTTTAGTATTCAGTCTCTGACTGCGGAGCCATCACTCTAACCGCAGTTGTTGCGTAGCACGGGTGTTGGGCTCAATAACAGAGTTTTTATAATAAAAATCATATTAATATTTAATAATCAGTATTAATTCTGTTAAATTGTGAAGATTGGGGTGTATTGTGTCTAAACACAATGAACATGGTAAGGTTTTATGTTTTTTTTTACTTGCCCTATTATAATTTTTTTCTGGATCCTGGTTATTGAACTGTGAAGTTATGATTATGATTTGTTTTGACATGTTCTTATTATGAGTAATATTTTTTGTATAGAATAACATGTTATTGTGAGTATTTGGGTTTTAAAAATATTTTTTTAATATCGCTTAAAGGTGAGTTACTGAGTAAATAGAATTGAAATATGATTCCTGTACTTTAGGTTTATAAATACTTATTGTTGGAAATGCTTTATAAATATCTTTAAGAGTCGGCCATGATATTTCCTTTCTGATGCCGATCGATGACGGGGACTCTTGACTTTAGCACCATCTCATTTTTATATGCTATCTCATTCTTGCACACACAAATCAAATGTAGAAGCATTTGTGGTCCTTATTGTTTGCCATATTGATTTTACGGTGGCTCCGGTGCCTTCTTGTTCTCCGATGAATGTGGTGATGTATGAACTTGAGATATTGAGTCCGGTGAGTTTATGAATGTTAGTTTGGTTTTGTGAAAATTGCTATTATGTTAAGATCTGATATAAATTTCATTATGTATACAGATTTCACTTACTGAGTGTAAGTATGATTAATAACTTCATTTGTTTTATTTTCATTTTATCAGTATATTGAGAATTCTCAAAGTAATGTGTGGTGTAAATGATACCCTTCTTCTCACTGAAAATATATTTCTTATGAAATTTAGCCTATATTACTTTCTCTAAAGCGTTGATTTTTGATATCACATGTTCAATGTGATGAAATAATTTTGAACTTAACACATAAAATCACCAAAAAAAACATACTTCAGTACTACCAAAATTACATACTAAATTATTAATTTAGCACACCTTGTTAACTTATTTTATATATCTGATGATGCTGTGAAATGATAGTAAAATGATTTGGAAACTACATTTTATTTTTATGATTGAGGTTTTTGTGAAAAAAGTATTGTTTGTAATATTTGTTAAAATTTTTATTCTCAGGTGGTGTCTCGCCATGCAGCGCGCGGGTGGGAGAAGGGCCTGTGCGCCATGAGCCACACTCCTATAGGCGGCCACCCGCAAGGTACATATTTAATGCTATTAAAATACAGCTACTATTCATTTTTCAGAACTGTTTCTCTGATTTATAGTGTTATTATCTTTTTTTTTATTTCAAATATCAGACGTTTGCTGTGAAAAAAAATGTAAGGTATCTTCTAATGGTTACTGGAATGGTAAAGGAATGTTTTTTGACTAAGAAGACTCAAAATGATATCCCCGAAAACCTTATCATTCATATTGACGATCCCCTAAAGTGATTAATACAAATTTCCATAAAATTACAATTTAGCTACGTAATCAATACAGTTAATTTGAAAATACCACTAAACCGAATTGTGACCGTTGCTTCTATTTTCGTAACTTTTTGGTAACTAATTGATAACATTGCTCAGGTTGGGAGCACAAGCTTGCTGACAGGTCGTCGTTGCCGCCTGCTTCAGGGGAGGAGAAAGGCAAATCTCAATCCAAACATGTGTTCGCACAACCACATCTCTCTAAGTGAGTACTAGAAATACTTTTATAATATATAGTATTATTGGTTATTGTTACTTTGTGTTTATCAACCGAATATCTTAAGGAGGAATTAAGACATTAGTTTGATTTTCAATAAACTAGATAATTTAGAAAGAAAACCGGAAAATTATCAGTACCCACAGTATATAAAGTAGTTAGGTATTTTATCATTGACGTTACTGTGAATTTAATATCAAGCAATAATCTTGGTAAATATGAGTAGGACGCGTTTAAAAGGGGAAAATTAGAAATAATCTACATGCATCGAAAATGTATTTCTTTCGTTACATTAATATTACTGCTTATAATAATTTGTGATTCTCTGAAGTGATCAATTTAAAATGTTAATTTATATAATTAATTGACAGTCGCAAATAGTACTTTAATCGTAACGTCAAACTTATATGGAAACTTAGGCTTCTGAAAAACCAAGGACCGCCGATTTGCTTTATGTTCCTACTCAATACAATTGTCAATTGCATTATTTTGTTGTTATTGTTACTCTAATTATAAAGTCTGTGTAATTTCTTCCGTTATCGTTGACGAGATTGTTGTAATTTGTAATTTCTGGCGCCTCTTTTTGTTGATAGATACATTGTCAGTAATATCACCCTTATCATTATGTAGTCCGGTGAAGCTGTGAAGACCTTGCGGGGTCAATAGCATAGTCAGTTCGAAAAAAAAATCACCCTTATCGTCTTAGCGACATGTCTGATCCAGTCATGACTTCGATATTTATACCATCACAGAATCTAAATCAAATAATGTTGACATAAAAGTTGGTCAATGAACATTAATCATATTAATATTCACTGTTACGTTTGGTGATGGGTTGCTATTGTAAAGTAAAAATATATATATATATAAAAGAGTTAGTTTTCGTCCAGGTAAAATTGGTGATGACTGGTTCTTAACCCTGGTGGTTACCTATCGCGAGTTACGATACATCGTCTCGTGAATGTATATCGATGTTAGAGCGTGTGCCACGCGCAGGGTCAGCATGGCGTGGCGCGAGCAGACGGAGGGTTCGTCGGGGAGCTCGGCGCGCTCGCCCGCCTCGCCGCCCTACATGCGGTGGGCGAAGAGTCTGCACGAACTACTCGAGGTGCGTTTATTCCTCTCTTAGATACAAAGTTAATGGATTCAACTGGCTTGACCGGAAGAATATCAATTCGATAATCTCAGGTTCGACTCAAGACGTGTACCAATATTTTTTTGAGAATTTTCATACTACTAACTTTCGTTAATAACATTATCAACTCGTGATGAAATAACATTGTGATAAACTTGATAAATATTAACATATAAAAATGCGGATTTTTTGGAGTTTGAAATCGTTAATATGCCGTGAGCTAGGTATGGCGAATGTGTCCCTACCTTATAGAAAGGGCCAGGGGAATGGTGAATATACCCGTACCTTCCCATGGGAAGAGTTGGGCATGGTGAATATATCCGTAGATAAGAAGAGACAGGCATGGTGAATATGCCCGTACCTTCCCATGGCAAGAGCTGGGCGTAGTAAATATACCCGTCAATGGAAGTGTGATGGAATGCCCACATGCATTGTAATTGTGTTCGTATCTTGTTTTGGCTCGTTAATGAAATAGATGTAGTCTTTGTTTATTGGATTAAATTGAATAATTATAGTAAATGTACATAGGACGGTGAGGGAGTGCGGTTGTTCCGCAAGTTCGTGGGGGGCGCGGGCGGGCTGCACGTCGACAGGCTCAACTTCTACTTCGCGGTGCAAGGCCTGCGCCAGGAGTGCGAACCAGCCAAGATTCGGCAGGTCGTCTCCGCTATATACAAGTGAGATATTTACACTATTACATATAGTACTCATTGGAATTCTACCATAAGTGGGAGTACGTTTTTTTCACATTTTAATATATGTGTCTCTTTTTGTTTATTTCTAAATGGTAAAAACTGTATTGAGTGTTAAACAAATTTGTAGATTGTGGTTGAAAATAGCGTAAAATATGACGATGAAAGATAAGTCTAAAGGCTTCGACTTGTCGATGGTAAGCAAAAGGATTTTATTTTTTTTTTATTGATAACACTAAAGCTCGGCAATAACTTCGAAACGAAAAAAGAGAAAGAAAATTGGTTGTCAAACAGAACAGAAAAATATACTTCACTGTTTGTTTACATATAAATATATGACAGAATTAGGAACATCGTTAAAGAAAATTGGAAGCAGCTTATAATAAGAAATGGTATATGTGATAGTATTCAATTTATAAACTATAGACAGTAATGAAAAAACTAAATATAGAATGTCTCCGAAGATTTACATAAGTAAGAGCAACCAAGACTGGAATTTTTGATCATCTTTGACTTATGTAAATTATTTCATGTTATTAGTATATATTTAATCACATAGATTTGCGAAGTAAAACAAAAGTTTATCCTGTACTTTTGTAACTACGTCATATAAATTCATTCATATTGTATATACAGGGGCTTAGTAGAATAGCACAGAAGGGGAATGTGTTGGCTTAGGAAGAAGAAATGTTTTAGGGGTGGAATGAAAAAAATATTGTTTAAAACCCCTGTAGTAGTCAACTTTGTCAGAAAGAAGAAATATTTATTTACGATGCAGATTTCTCCGCAAGTCTCAGCTAGCGATGCCGGAGGACCTGAAGCAGCAGGTGAAGCAAAGTCTCAAAGATGGTTCCAACATTGAGAAAACAATATTCGATAATATGGAGCAAGAGGTCAGTACTTTACTACGTTCTTATAAATGTATAAACCTATTTTTAAACGTCAATATGAAATAAATATAATAAATAAATCTATATTACGAAATTTTTAGCCTAAAATAATAGATGTTAAAAAACAGTAAATAAACTTAACTACCTCGAATAGTATTGAGATGAATCGTATCCTAAATTTTTAGGATACGATTCATCTCAATACTATTCGAGGTGGTTAAGTTTATCCGACCTTCCGCCGGGCGGACCGTTGGGGCGGCTATCTAAGGGGAATAGCTTAGCACGATCCCTTGCCGCCCCGACACTACGGTCTGTCGGTACACCGTGGGGTTTTAGTCCGTGCAAGCCGGACATAACTCATCCTCTCCCCCGGGAGGGTGGGTATCCACAAGGGATTTCCCCACGTAAAAAAAAAAAGTATCCTAAATTTTTGCTCAAATAAATCATTGTTACAATTAAAATAATGAAACTAATTCCTTGCGCATGATTACTTATTACTTTTTTTATACAAATACAATAAAGTTGCAGTAGGCAAAATACGAGCCCAATTCTCAGATACGCAATACAGTTTCAATTTGTGAAGTACACATGCTAGTGGACAAGTGTGTCTCACGTATTCTTACATGTAACTAGCTTAGTTTAGTTTATACAGATTCGCGGTGTTGTATCCAAGGCTACAGCCGAAACAAAGTTCCGCTACTTGTTATCAAGGGGCGAAGTACTTTAGTAGTCCGGTGAAGCTGTCAAGGCAAGTCAGGTCAATATCGTAGTCAGTAAAAAAAAAAAAACAAAAGTCAATATACAATTTATAAAAAAATCGGTGACCGTATATAGTTTTACAGTTCATCAGCAGACGCCGTCATATCCGCCTGCGAACCGAACGAAACTCAAAAAATAAAAAAAAGCCACAGTGACTGGTTTGAAGAATATGATAGTAGCTAACCAGTCAGCTACAGACACTCTAAAATACCGCATGAATATCCTATAAACATCGCTTGTTCTACCTCTATTGCGAACGTTACACATTATGTATGGTGTCTCCAAACCGTCTGACACAATTGTCGTGTCCTAAAGTATATATAAACTAAGTAAAATATTTATAAAACCAGTAAAATAGTCGCTATAGTAACTTTCGTGAAAAGTATCAATTAAGTATGGAGCCCTTTTTTGATACAATATGTTACGGAAATAATTCATAGGTCATCAGAAATATTGTTTCGCCCGTAGCTTAGTGAAATGGCGTTTGCGTTACACGAAATTTATTTCGCATTCGTTTAAAAATATTAAACAAAAATCAGATAGATTCACTAACTAACACACAATTACACTATAATGGCACTTATACCCTATAATGCTATAAGCTATATTGAACATACCTTCCTTTTGTTTCTTTTACTATTCGCCAGATTCGTGATGTCAGAACTTAACACGGGCGCACCAAGGCGTGCTTATGTACTCTTGATTAAAATGGTCTGGAAAAACTCTGGAATTCTGACGTCATAATTCGAGCGATTCGACAAAGTTTGCGAACTGTTATTTTTAGAACTCCATTGTTTTTGTTTCTCACATTCGATGTTTTACCTCGATGTTTATATGTAAGAACGAGTGCTCATGCAGGGTGTAACATTAAAATCATATAAATTTAATGTCGAGTCAATGATCTATCTAATGAATATTAGAAAACGATTAACACAGATAGTTGTACATGAGCCGTTACATAAATGAGTTAAATGCAATTTTAGCCATTTCTAATGCTTTACGTTATTTTTCAAGATTTTCAAATTTTGTACATATAAAATATGAACGGCAAACTTTCAACTTCGTTCTCTGTGTATAAAAATTGAAAATCTTATAAAAATTAAACATGTTATATAAATGATTGAAATTGGATGTAGCTTGTTTTGACGTGTAACGAAGCAATTATAAGAGATTTATATAATGTAAGTAATCATTGTTCAGGTAACTCGAGCAATAACGGACTCCACGTATCAAGCGTTCCTGCGGTCCGACGCGTACGTCTCGTACGTGAGCGCTGCGACGCAGCCGCTCTCCTCCCCCGACGCATCGCCCCCCCATCCCCAGAGAGAGGTACCATCCTTCCATTTTATATTCTGTTAAATAGCCCAACTTTGTAGATCATTTTTTTTTATCCTCAAAGCATTTACTATCTCCTTAATCTTCACTTTGATAATTCCATTTTAGTCGTCTGTCGACTTTAGTAGTTTTTAAACTAATATTTAAGGTTTCCTTCCAGTGCAATATCATCAATAGACTCTTGAATTATAATTATTTTTTTACACTCATTTTTGTCTCATTATTCACGTCGGCCATCTTTGTTTATTGATTTTTAAATCAAATTTGGGGGGAAATATAATATGTGTTTGTTATCCTGGATATCAGATGGGTGTGGGAGGGCTGGCGACTCTGCACGAGGGCCAGGAGCTGGCGGCGGCGGCGGTTCCTCCAGCTGCTCGTTTGACACACGACGCGTTGCTCGCCACACAGTCGCGTCGCCTGCACTCGGACACGGCACCGTGAGTACTCTCCCTTACTATATCTATTCCCCCCCCCACAAACCCACGCCCGTAGCCCCTAGCTGTACTATGTTATGTAGAAATAGATTGTTAGTATCGTGATCAGTAGAAAAACTCATGAACCATCATCATTAAGCATGTAATGCGCATCAACTTGTGTTAGGTTATATTCTGATATTATGTCAGTCGATACAACTTTAAGTACTATGTAAGAATACAGATAGTAATAGTTTAAAAATATTTCGTCATAGTAACTGTTACCGTTTTTAGTAATAACAGATATACCAAGTTGTTAGATATAATATTAAACGATTCGGCTGTTTTAATTACCTGTAATATTTTTTATGATGTTTAATATAACTTTATGTTTTTCGTGGGAAATAAATAGAGTATATTAAAGCAGATGCTGTTAAACATTTCAAATTATGAAACCTCTTAAAATCTTTTACTAATTGTAGCAGATGAAAACAAAATATAATTTTAATAAAAACAAATGCCTTTATTGAAAATATTGTGCAATTCTAAAACGATTTTTCTAATATTCTTATTATCTAAGGATCAAAATAACTTAGTGATATAATATCAAATGTGATTCATTGGTGAAACCTTAGGAACCTTTAAGAAATTCACGTAAAAAAGTATAAATTTTAAATCTGTGATATATCAATTCGGTTAACTTGTTGAAATACATCATTTTGTATAATTCTCTCGTGATTGTGACTTCTCATACAGCATTGCATGAGCAAATACCCTCTGAGCACAATTTTAATGCCTATTTTTTTATTTTTTTGTTATCTCCAACAAACACAGCTTTACTGATTTACCCCTCGTATTGTTTTTCCCCATGTTTTGCCTGCATGCACGCCGCCCTCGCCGCAAATCGTAAACGCTATGCCGTTTTGCCACCTGAATTTGCAATGATTTCTCCCTATATCCTATTCCAAAATTTGATTTACATTACAACAAATTGATACCTACACTACACTCTACATCTTATGTATTTTTACATTCACATTATTGAACACGCTTCCTTCAAACAACATTATAAATATTGTCTATTGTTAACACTTTATATATATTTTACATAACACTTTATATATATTTTTCAATTGTGAAATAATGGCATTAAATATGATGATTCGTTGGACCGAACACTCGTATATATCTCCCACATCAATACACATACACACACCGATCCGTTCCCGAGTTGTCCCTATGGTTCGGGTGGCACTCCAGCCACCGCAAGCGGTCCGTGTACAGCGCGCACGCCTCGTACGCGGGCTACTGCCCCGCCTCCCGACACGACTCCGACCGCGCCAGCCTCAGCAGCGGCCGCACCGACAGCGACGCCGTCTCGCTCTCCGGCAGCAGCCTGTGAGTATACACACACACCCCGCCATAACACGACACACCCCGCCACAACACGTCACACCCCGCCATAACACGACACACCCCGTCACAACACGACACACCCCGCCACAACACGTCACACCCCGCCATAACACGCACACCCCGCCATAACACGACACACCCGCTACAATACAACACAGCCCACATTGTACCGACCGCCGCTTTGGTTAGCTACTCAGCAACATCCTAATAGAGACGGACTGGGTACAGTCGAGATTTGTGCAGTGAGGAGATGGGCCCACCGGCAAATCGCCCCCTCCACCTACCGGACCACTCTATTGGGACACCACACATTTCGCCACAACACAACGTAACACCGATACAATCGAATAAAGATAATAATCACCATAGGCAGATTTCAAAAGACCTACACAATTTTATGGTAAAGTCCTAAGCTTACTACGAACAATTTACTTAATAGGGTTTGCCGAGTAAAAATTAGCCTCTGTTACAGTTATGGTATAATTTTATGCCGAAGACTGTGCACAAATTTGAGTTGCCTTTATTCCTGGACGCTTGCGATATTATACATAGAATATTATACATATATTATGTGTTGCAAGAAGAATCGGAAAACAGTTAATCAAGCTCAGTATTCATTAATTGTCACATTAACACACGCCAATTAATTATATACACCATATTACACAAACTCTTTTTCTGGAAATTATACAAAAATTATAATCTTAATCTATGGCTATAGAAAATTACTCATCATTCATTTTTGTTCACCTTTCTTATTTAATTGCTACAATTATAAGTTGATGCTAATTTTGTAGAAAACTCGAAATTTAATCATAGGTATGTTTTATATTTTAGTTGTTTTTTGTAGTATAGTTGTTATTCTGTATATTTAGAGTTATTTGGATTGTAAATAATTGTTCGTAGTGTTTGTAACTTATTATTTAAGTGGTACATTATAAGATTAGGCAATTCAGTTAAATAGGGTCTCATACAATTTCTATAGAAAAAGGTTATTTATTGAAAATGCTACACTTGAAAATGTAAGTTAAAACAAATCACATGTTTATTAATAACAACAAAATACACAAAAGAATGTTTTGTGATGCTTTTCTTATTAATAATTTAAACTAATTTATCATTCATTTTGTAAATCCCACATTATTCTACTAACACGCATTTGTTTGTGTTCTGATCTAGAATTAAATTAACAATGTGCTAGGTGTCCATCACATAAATATTTGAAATTTATTGCAAGTTCTATAGTTATCAGTTTTAAATTTAGATAATTTAAATGTAAATATATAAACCATAATATTGATTTACTTGCATTTATTACATTGTTGTAGAAATAAAAAGTTTTCGTTGTCAGAAATTATGTGATTTTTACAATATTATACACCAAAGTGTTAAACTAAAGATAAACTAAAGTTAATTAAGTCATAGGATTTTAATATAAACATATAAATGGGTGTTAATAAAGTCATAGAAATCACGTTTTACTTTTGTGTCAGAAATAGGGGTATTATTATGTGTAAGAATAGAAGAAAAGAATAAGTATTTAAATATTACGGTGTGACAGGGATGGCATGTCGGCGCGGGGCGTGCGCGAGAGTCGCGAGGCGAGGCATCGGCCGCGCCTGCAGGGGCTCGACCGCCACGCCGTCATCAACAAGGAGCAGGACACCGCCATGGTATGCCACAACACAACACAACACACTCCATCATGCCATACCACACTGTAACATATTCCAATACGTCACAACACTACAGCATTTATCATTGGTAGTGTGTGAGGTATAACTGTGGGCCGCACATTCATGAATTGGGTAGCTGATTCTAAAAAATAATTGACATACTTTTTATGAGCTCTCATAATGCGATTGCCCTATAGATTTTGTAAGGCAATAGCAACCGGTAAAGTAATTTAATTGCCAGCTCAATTTTCTATCAATTAATTGATTTCAAAGAAAGGTATAAATTTTGCCGTTAGTTTCAGGGCTAAAATAAAGTATATCTCAGAAGTAATTCTGCGGTGCAGTTTATAAAGTAGGGGAGTAGTGGAGGAGAATGAGAGAAGGGGGAGGGGAAGTGGTCTTATGGCGCTCTCATTAACTAAACGAAACGCAACAATGTCAGCACTGTTACTTCGAGTCGGTTTTCTATGAGAAGGTGATACTACCCCGAGCGAGCCGACCCATTCGTGCTGAAACCAGTTATAGCTTCAGCGTGGCTCTACCACCTAAAAAAATAATTTTTGTGAAATTTCTTAATCTTGTTTGTTATGTCACGGACCGCAAAACTACCAATAGCGAGCCGCTGTATGACGACCCGGGTTTATGCAATACCACCATACGAACACTACAAGACGACACATTACAACATGATGTCATAAGAATATAAAATACTACACTACTACGCTCTTTGGTCAAATCAAATAGCAGGCGCTTCCCTGGTTTCCTGTAACACGTTTTCGTCCTTTTTCCAAAAGCGCTCTCACAAAAAAATTCCAGTAACTGAGCGGAAAGATGTTACGCATCAATGAAATAAACAAGGACAGAGCAACATAACACACTACACCATATTTCATCACGTCACGTTATACCATGTCATATTATAGTTGTTTTAATTCGCGGCTCATGTGTTCTGTAACAAATGTATTCATAGTATGTATTGTAGGTAGATAAATGTATTATGTGGGTATATGTAATAAAAAGGTGTTCTAATGTTGGCAGACAAATGTGTTATGTTGTCTCATGTAGGTAAATGTAATAGAGAGATGTTGTAATGTTGGTATTTATATAAGTGTGTTGTGTCGTGTCGTGCAGGTGATACCGCGGTCTGCGCGCGTGCAGTGCGAGCAACTGCGCGTGCTGCCGCCCTCAGAGTTCGCGCCGCTGCTCATTGAGAAGTTGGAGCGCGTACGTCGCGACCGCGAGGCCAAGGATCGTCTCGACAGGCGTCTCGCCGAGGTCAGACACGTCTTATAAATATCACATAGTTTCTACAGGTTTTTTTTATATAAAAAAGGCATTTTCTAGAGTATTTTTTATTAAAAAAAGTTGTATGTAAACAGGGCGAAGGCGACGATGCGTCGAGTCAGGCGTTACCGCCGCAGCTGGTGGCGGCCGCCATCCGGGAGAAATTGCAACTTGATGACGACAACGACCAGGACATTCTCGGTCAGTTCCCAACCATGATTTCTATATATAAAAATAAATTTTTGTAAAGGTCATACAAAAATGTAGTAGAAATGAAATGAATGAAAGAATTCCCTTAAATCAAACACCAAGTAAAAAAAACATTACACAAATAATGACAAAAAAAAAAACGTTTTTTTAAAATCCCATAGAAGAAAGTGATTGTAACTAAGTCACTAGATTTTTTTCATAAATAATGCTAACAACATCCAGCATATACAAAATTATTATATAATTCTAAATTTTTAAAGTTTCACACTTAACAAGAACAACTTAACAAAATAGATTTTTTTTAAACACGAGCTACTAACAGATTGAGCTAAGACTGGGATACTATAATTAAAACAACTTAATAAATGTATAAAAAAAGTTAATATGCACTCAGAGACTTTGTAGTGGAGCCATTTAAAATGTTGGTGACATTTTTAGAAATCATAGCGTATATGTCATAATACAGTTAAGTTTTATCCAAGTCTGTTTGATACTTTTTGCATGAAAGAGAATCAAATATGTTGTTGTTAACAACAGACCAGCACGTGTCGCGGGTGTGGTCGGAGCGCACGCCGGGCACCTCCCCGCCGGGCGGGCGTCGCGCGCGCACCCGTCACCCGGCACACGCGCATGCGCACACACACGCTGCGCACGCGCACGCGTCGCGACGGGCGCCCTCCGCGCTCTCCGCCGACTCGGGGCACTACGACGCACCGCCGGACTCGCTGCATCACCCGCACTCGCTCACGCGCAGGTCTCTATACCTACTTTTTTATTATTTGCCATATCATTTATTTAATTTTATATGACAAACTTGCTGCGAAACTGTTTAGTTTAAACCACTATCAATCTTTTATTATTGAAGATGTGTTATGAACCATTAAATCCGTTTTTAAATCAAAATCTAATAGTATATTGAGAAATATGTATAGATAAAAAAACACTTGCGTTTGATCTTTTTTTTTACAAGACTATCTATCCTTTTTTGGTTATAATATAGTTGTTTCTTTAACCACGTTTCTCTTTTGAAAAATCTAATAGTAGAGTAAACGAAGAGAGAAGTTTAACTTGTGCAATGTTACTTGAATGTTATAGATCATTCAGTAAGAAGACGGTGACGGAGCTGACGGACAGCGGCGTGTCCGTGGTGAGCGAGAACACGAGCAGCGCGCTCGGCGTCGAGCCGCGCATCCTGCTCTGGATAGCGGAGGGCTCGGAGCGGCTCGAGCGGGCGGAGAGGGCGGAGCGACGCAACTACCGCGAACTCTCCTCGCGCGGCTCCTCCGCCGAGCGCGACGACCTGCGCCGCCGCGACAAGCAGCTGCAGCGACCCCGGTCAGTCACCACCTCACCACCTCACCCCCTCACACACACATCACCCATTGTCGCTCACTCGAGCACTTCCTTTTTCCAACAGTCGCTCACTCAAACATTCTCTCGCTTAACCACTCGCTCACTCAAGTGCTCCTTTATTCCAGTACTGGCTCACTGAAGCATTTCCACATTCCAGCACTCGTTCATTAAAGCACACCCTCACTCGAGCACTCGTTCATTTAAACATATCATTAGTCCAGCGTTTGATTGCTTGCGTGAGACAAGCACTCCCTCATTCTAGCACTTGCTGACTTCAGCACTTCCTCATTCTAGCATCCACTCAATCAAGCTCTCCTTCATTCTAGCACTAGCTGACTTAACACTCGATTGCCCAAGGAAGTCATTTTGACTGCTTTTTAATTTCAACTAGAAAAAAAATTACTATTTATAAAATGAAACAATTTCTTAAAATTTCGTGACTTTTTCTACAAAACATAAATGCGTTTATTAAGCACGTCCTTATTCTAGCATTCACTCACTCGAGCACTCTTTCAATCCAACACTTGTTCGCTCAAGCACTAACTTGGTTAAGCACTCACTTACTCTACTACCACTGCATTACGCCATATACGCTCATTCGCTCATATATTCACTAATATGCATATATTCATTAAATCACGTTACTATATTTGCTATAAATTATTACTGAGAAAACATTGGGCTTATTTGTTATTGCATAGAATACTACCATATTATAGTGCTAACTTAAAGCCTCATACTTACAATATCGTAAGTAATGTTCCCAAAATGTATACCTTTCTCTATGATCAAGTAAATAATAAACATAAATCACACCTATACTTATAGGTATATAATTTGTATTTGTCTTCCATATACAAACCATATTGTCTGTCTTCATATATATATATATATATATATATATATGTCATAGTGTGTATGTGGTTGTTGTTTCAAATAGATGAATATAGTATTGTTGTGTACAGCGGTGGGGGTAGCAAGTCTGGTGGGTCTGGGAGTGGTGCGGGGGCGGAGGCGGCTCACACGGTGGTGGTCGTCACGTTCCTCGACGAGAACGTACCGTATCGGTTCAAGGTGCCAGCGTCACCGCTCACCCTCAAACTCTTCAAGGACTACCTGCCCAGGAAGGGAAACTATAGGTGAACTACCCACCTTTATTATAATCAAAATTAAAAATAACTTATTCAATTTAGGCTTTGAGAAGGCACATAAGGTATTAAAGCTGTAACCAGTTCGCAGAAACCACTCATTCATCGAGAAGAACCGGCAAGAAACTCGATCGAGTGATTGCTTTCACAAAACATAGATTGTTTTTACTGTTTTTAATGGACGCACAAAAACGGGCATTATTTCGAGGTCATCTTTAGGCATTAAATAAAGCTCACTTGACATGCTGCTAGAACTCAAAACCCAATGAATAAATAGGCAATGTGACATTGGACTTTGTTCTGAAACCTAACACTATTAACTAAAAAAACTATTTTTGGTCTTAGTGAGCCTGAAACATGGAATGACCAATTTTTTGTGGTTTATAGTATTTAAATTATGTTATTGTTTAATTACTTACTACTGTATATTGTGACTAATAGCTGTCGTCAGGCTACCATTCTACTGCACATTCCATACCGAAAGTGAATATGAGTTAAACTTAGATGTGTAATTGTTTGCTTTAAAATCTAAGTGACATTTTCACAATATAATTGTTACGGACAGCGAGCATGTGCAAGACATCTAGTGACATTGAGTAGTTTTAAATAGTGAATAGTAATAGGAAGTGAAAGACGTAAATTAATTACCCTTTGGTTTGCAGTACATATTGTTTTAGTTTGTAGAAACACAGTGTTAGCAATAAGTTATATGGACAATAAGGAATGAATAGACTTATAATTTATTAGGAATAAGTATTGTTTTAAACTATGCAAGATGTAATAAATCTATGTCAATGCCACGGTCTAGGGAAATAATGACAAAAGAACGAATCCATGTGCCTTCTTTCTCAAACGTGCGCATCCTAGTGGGTCTCGGTCGAGCTGATATCGATGTTATGCGGGTCACACGCATAGAGCGCGTGTATCGGCCCATTACAGCTGCGAGACCCTAAACAAGGAACATGAACTTGTTCTAAAACAGTAATATCGTAGACTCTGATCGGAACGGTCACCGAGTAGCCTCTGAACGATAGAGCTTACTCGGAATATTGACGCGACAGAGTTTAATAAGATCGCAAAATAGTTTGAGTGGTTATATTAATATATTATATTCGTAATATTTAATGGTCCTTCGTGAGCGGGATAAAGAAAGCTTTATCAATTATATTCGTAATAATTATATTATAATAACTTGTGTGAATAAAACATATTATACAAATATTACCGATAGAGGTGATTTACGACCACCTCAATATTATATTCGTAATAATAATTTTAAATAAAATTTATTATTTGCTTATAAACCAAACCTATTTCAATATTGTATAACTTATTTATGCGTTTGGACCAACTCGAGTGACAAATAAAATCAACATTATTCACATAGATATTAATTACATAACTGCCTCCCATTTTTAGTGCCTTCAGTATTTGCGCCTTTATAACTCAATACATAAACATATTCTATAAATAAACAAAATATTATGTTCAATTAAGGTTATAAAGAATGACCATTTTTTTCGATGTCAAAAATCTATCGCGGCGGCTCATATTGACTGTTGGCGTGACTTCATCTTTTCTTAAAAAAAAAAACTTTATATTTATTTTCGATTAGGCCATATGTTTCAACGCATATTACTTGTACAAAATAATCTCGATAATATCACATCTCCCCGACGTCGTGCGATTGCTCACATTTTTTTTTTCTTAATACAATTTTTCAGATACTTCTTTAAAACGAATTGCGCTGATTTGGACACCGTGATACAAGAGGAGGTGAGCAATGACAACGACACGCTGCCGATGTTCGAGGGCAAAGTGATGGCGCGAGTCAAGAGCATAGACTAGAATAACACGCCCACAGAGTATATAAACTATACCACCATTCTACATTCACATCGCTCGAGGCTGTATCTATATAAATACTCTTGCATCGACTAAGGACCACGTGAGTTATGACGTCATAACTATGATATTTGTTATATTTGTTATATAATTGAAATTTTGTTCCATGACATTGTCATATGATGTATGATTTCTTTGAGTTATTATACTAAAAAAGATGGATGAATTTAAATATTATTGGAGATTACGAATTTTTGACAATAAATATGAGGTATATTATTATTTTGAACATTTGTATTCTTATGTGGTTATAATAATAGGAATATTAGTTTAGGGACGTGATTCTGCGCCAATTCGAATGAATAAAGATATCGATTGTCGATAATCGATTAGGGTTTATATTCTCTAAAAATAAATGTAGTATCAGCAAATGAATGTCAGTGAGAGTGTTATCAAATGGATTAATTGAATTCTTAAATGATATTAATTTATAATATATGTGAGGCGTAATTTGCAATTATTAGAAAGATGAGATTTTATAATGTATTGTTGTCTATCGCAGTACTCTGTGAATGAGATTTTTATTTATATACTAAAGGTACGGTCTCGGTATATGTGCAAATGTGTAATGGTGGGTCCGCCATGTATAAACATAGTTGGTCTATTTTTTTTTATAAAGTTTGATTACAAAAAATAAATTTGAATATTAAACGAATGCAATTTTAATTCTCTAAAATGTATAGTAATACTTAATGGTTTAACGTGTTTTAATAATTTTCTTTTGAGAAATAATGGATTCAAAGTTTTTTTTTTTATTAAAGAAAAATCTAGAAGGAATGTAGTTGATCAGCAATGTATAAAATAGCATGGCGACAATAGACTAATAAACTATTTATTTATGTAAAGTAAACTATAATAAATAATATCTTCTGCGAGTCACACACTGTATGGAACTATCCCATGGCTATCCTTGATTGATTTATTTCAATTTTTTTTTTTATTAATTTGAGCTAGATGACTACATACGCTTACTATATTGTATGATATAATTTTTAAAGGCAGCCGGGATAATATACGAGATTTTTTTTTATAACATGTCTTAGAGATACACAAACGACTGCTTAGTTTGTATATACTTTTTAAAACAAAATTTGAAAAGAGAACAATTTTTTTCCCTTTTATAATTCATTTTGGTTGAAAGCAATTACTTTTGTCAAACGAAAACGGCTGATTGAATGAAATTTCATAATGCAATGGTGGCAGCAGATGCTCTTAATTTTATAATTATATGGTTTTAAAAGATTCTATATAGAATTTTGTTTTTAAATATATATAACACACTCCAAAACTTATTGATTACATATATATAATGATAAATGATATATATAAAAAAATACATTTGTATGAAATTATTACAGAACATGTTTGATTTATATGTAAGACGTTATGGGTCCGGGAGACTTATATAAAATTCATTTTTATTAAACAGTAACTTCAAGAGATGAATTATATTAAGTAATTAAGTAAACTCTGCCATTGATTGTGTTTTCAAATATATAAAAAAAATAAATAATAGGAATATGTATTACCAGCACAAATGGGATCTCAATTGTATATCAAACGGATTTTAAATAGTATACTAATTAAGTGAACAGTTATATATATTTTATATAAATGATTTCCGTTCTGCAGCTGTGAGTAGTAACTAATTAGCGGAGTAGTCTATAAGAATTACATCCATCTGTTTGTCCTGAATCAAAGATTAAGTTCTATCGTTTGAATCTGTTATACTGAGAAACATTATTATTTTCTTTATAGAATAGGTTTTCGGGAATTTATTTTCAAGATTTATTTTGTATTACTCTTTAATTTTGTTGACAATATCATTATTTTAAGGAAATAAATCTTGAAAATAAATTCACGAATAATTAATACTATAATTGGTTTATCTGTAAGATGAATATGTATTATGATTATTTTGTACCAAATGGAATTTACAGCATAAACTAAATTATAACTTTATTTAATTGAATGCATTTTCAAGTTAGACATACTGAGAAAGAATATCTATATACATATATATATATATATATATATATATCGATCTAAAATCATTAATAACCGGTATAACAGCTTGAGGCGATAAAACTTCTAAATCCACCCTAATTTGAAAACCAGACTAAGTTTCCCAGTAAATTCGTTCCACCAACTAGTCCGGATATCTATTGCACGTTATTCAATAGAAACTGTACGTCTGTTTATGATTATTTATGTGGTTTTTGTGGAGTAAAATAACATGCGATAGATATCGTCCGATTGCAGTACTTATATCGCGTATTGTAAAAATATATTGTGTAAGCTAGCTTATCTCACGTCGGTCTGTTCGTAATATAACGCGGCACGTCGTGACGTGCACTGTCTGTCGTTTGAAATAAAATTTACTTATTTATTTTATGAAAAAATTCGTTAAATACTGAGAGTAGCCCATTTTTTTAATTCCATAGAGTAAACTGACAACTACTGTCATACTGAAAGTAGTGTTGCCACATTAATTTTTCTAGTAGTTTTTTATTTTAATAGTTTTTTTTTTTATTTGACAAGAAGTATCTGTACCGGTTATCCAAGTACTTTTGATTGATGGACAGCACTATTTTTTTTAATTCATAAAATACCTAGCAACACGAAGTGTCATTTAATTATATGGAATTATAAAATGTCACTGGCCTTTCACTACGTCAGTTATGTGACGATAGACAAACCTACATCGTTGAGTTGAAGTGAACGAAATTTAACGCGTTTTTTTTTTTCAATGTGTTCTTCCATTGTGGGTCGATGTAAATGAGAGCCTGCAAATCAAATGCTTTCGTACATCGTTCTCGGGGTATAAAGACTGGAACTCTTAAAATAACTCTACGACAGTCAGTGTAGGGTCGAGTTGTGTCGCCGAGCGTTATTATAATAGGAGTATAATGTTGCGATATCACGTAACGCACTACTCTTGTTTGCGATAGGGGGGTGTGGGGGGGGGGAATCGGGTGCGGAATCATGTGCCTTCAATGTTGATAAAGTTTTCATAGTTGATGCTTCAAATTAGTTTTAAGTGTAACATTGTAAATATAGTTATGGTAACACTATATCGTTTCGAACTCTATTTTTTATTAATTTAAATGATTACGTTCTTTTTTTTATTTATTGCCTAAAATTGCGTCGTGACGAGATTTTGACCGTTCCAGATAATATTCGTGATGTATTTTTTTTAAATTTTTGGCTAATCTATACGGATAACAGTATAAAGCACTGCCACTATTCTTGTTTTTATTTGACTTTGAGCTTTCTTGCCATTTCATTTTTATGAAGAAAAAAGATATTTATGATTTTAGAATTGGGTCGTTACATTTTAAAATAAGCTAAATCCAATTTTAGCAGTTTCTAATATTTTACGTTATTTTGCAAATTCTTCAAATTTTGTACATGTCAAATATAAAAAATGAATATTTCAAAACATTATCGAAGGGCAAAATTTGAACATCGTTCTCGGAGTATAAAGACTGGAACTCTTAAAATAGTTAAACATATTATATAAACGATTGGATTGAGCTCACTGTGAAATGTAACAACTCAATTGTTATGTACATCACGATTTTTATGTCTGAGACGATTTACATGACCAACCACCCACAGCTATATCGTTGGGAACGCGACGCCCGCCCACTACAATACGACTGTATAAATAGGAAGAATTAATATCGTTTTTAAATTATATAAGGGCACTTTCAGTACACAAATTATATAAAGTATCTCAGAGTATAAGACCATGTCCAGCGGGGCTCAAAATATGTTACAAAAATGGCTTGTTGAAGTGTAAAAAAATTGTTTAAAATTTAGCGAATACGATTATCGATATTTAGATTACTATACGACTTGTATTAAGTATTCGACTATTCGTGTAATTATTTAAAATGTAACATAAATCGTGTAAACGATTTTCCAAGTAAAATAATTTCATCTGATTGGACTGTATTATTTTTTTATCGAGCACAAAATATGTAATATTTAAAAATAAACTGAAACTGTGCCATATATACTGGACATTTTATTTAGTTTATAAAAAACAAAAATAATCCTCTTTTCAAACCTTTTGTTCAAGAATGAATAAATAACCTTTGATTTATGACTAGACCCATAGTCCAGCATGTCAAAACCGTGCCATTTGAGATACGTATTCAAACTACATGACTCAAAGCGGACCACTGTTAGAGTATACTTAATATTTTATATTGCACTTGCAATCAAAATTAAACATTTCGTTTGGTGCAGCTAAATTTTGCAATAATTACTAATATAAAGACAAGAAAATTACATTAAATTAGTATTTACTGTGATTTCATATGTTATAAATTACTTAATTTTTTTTTTGTAAATATTACTTTTTCATTAGTCCAAATATGCCATCCTTTACGAGTGCTGCCATTATAATTGTGTTAAATTCACCACTGATGACTATTTAGTACTATTACAACTCAAACGCAGAAATTTCAAAATTTAGTTATTACAAATTTTACATACTTTTACAATGGCTACTGAACTAGGCAGATCTTGTATCTTAAAGCAAAAAACACGATAATACAGCGTGTTTTGCAAGAAGAAGCAATTTAGCGGGCCTTACACATGCACTATGACAATGAGGAACATTCTATTGAAGTATACACCCTCCCTACTCTCCCTCTTACCCTTTCCTCCAAACAAAGGCTGGCAACGCACTTGCGATTCCACTGGTGCAAGTGTCTATGGACGGCGGTAATCACTTACCATCAAGTTACTCGTCTATTCGTTTGCCTATTATGACAAAAAAAAATCATACATATATTGGTTGCGATTACGTGTATAAGAATCTGATTAAAGTTTTAGCCGAAGGTGGCTACAGGAACTCCATTGCGCCTGAATGTAAAACCTTCGCGAATATTTTCGTAAAATTATTCTCGACGAATACTTAGTTGACAGTAGCTAATCAGAGGCTTATGACAATTTTTATAAATGAGCCGTAATTAAAACGATCCATCAGAAAATTATCAATAAAATCATAAGGAACAAATTTTTCAATCATACATCGACACCAATGACAAGTAACAAAGCATAAATGGAACTATTATTAAAATATCGTTTGTGCTACATACTTAACAAAGTAAATTTGATAAAATTAAAATGGCAGTTGTTCGGAAAACTGATAAATCGAAAGGATTTTAAGGACGCGCTCTCAATTCTCGTGCTTAAATTTCGGCATCGAGTCCTACTACTAGACGTACATAGCTCACGCACACAGAGATAACTGATAACCAGGGGGACGCGTTACTCACTATAAACGACTTTGATTCTTTTATAAAAAATATAATAGTTTTTTTTTGTATTACTAACATTGTATTTTTGTTATATGTTATCTCATAGTGCGGGATCAAATTATCATTTTTTAAAGGTCACACTCAAGCATCTCGTCATATAGTGTCGGATCAAGGTTTCATTGCTCCACGTCCAGGTGGATAGGTGTATCGTGGTAACTGTATCCTAATATAGATAGTCGCTAGAAACGTCAACTTTGCATTCACGAGTTTAGTATGATAATGTAGTTAATTTACTGTATTATTAGGCCGAGCCTATAAGAGATCCAGTACAGGATCATAGGCTTATTTCCGAAAGAAAGTAGGACATAATCACGACGCCAACCCACGACACGACAAACTTCGAGAAACCGACAGTCTATATATTTTGTCATACTGTGATACTACAAGAATTTTTCTCAGATTCAGGTTTCTTACATTGTTTTCCGTCAGTCGATAGTACTATCAATTTTAATTAGTAAATGTACATATATTCCAAAAAAATCGTTAATACAAGGTTGCGAAATCGCTGATATCGGATTGATATTTCACCGGTAAAACCAATTGACCACCGTGATTTCCTTATGTACACATACGAGTACATATATAAATATGTCTTCTATACATACAGTGAACGTTACATTCCTGAGCTTTTCAGATTTTTGTGTAAAAAAATATTGCAAGTAACTTAAGAATAAGTAATGAAATTAATCTCAATCATATCAATGGAAATGTCTATCTATCTATTTGTCAGTGCACTTACTACTGCTAAAGTATAACACTTATCATAAAATATTACAAAAAAGCATAGAGGCATACCCCCGGATAGCATTTAATCTTTGTTTCATTAATTCGAATTATTCTTTCAAAATATATTTTCAATCGAATGAAGACGCGAGTCAAATATGAGAGAAAAGTAGGTAAGTAATTGATGATTTCTGTCTCATTGTAAATCTTGGTTATTTTAAAGAATACTAGCTGACCCGGGCAACTTCCTCTGCGCCGAATCGGTTATTACCTGTTTCAAATGTACTTTATACGCGAAAAATTTTAATAAACCTAAAACCTGATTGCAGAGACATCTACCGGTTTTAATTGTAAATCAGAACTATACAGGGACTCACTGGAACATATACCCAGTTGGTATGTGAATTGAAAAGTAAAATAACCTTAACACCCGTTCGCAGCATCACCTACCGGGTCCAATTAAAATAGAAACAAACTCACATATATTGCCGATAAATGTCTTCCCACTATTGGCAATAAATGATTTTTTGCCGATTTCAATTACATTCCTTGTGATTAACTATTGAAAATATATATTTGCCAAAATTAACATTTTCTATAACATTAAGGGATAATATATGTACATTTATTATGTTTCTAACATTGAAAAAAGTTCGTAATCGGATCTGTGAAAATATTAAAAATATGAAATATGGCTTAAATGTTTAACTAATCTGTCTGCTATATATAGTACAAAGAAAATTAACCATAATCCATCAAGAATTTCATTGAATACAAATTTTTGTCTTTCGTCCGTTATCCTAAGGAACCCCTTGTCTTTTATGAGACGGTATCCTAGATGCAATCTTGTAATATTAGTTATTCCTGTGTCAAGTATCGTGTAAAGTGATACGTGTTCACACCAAAGAGTATAATAAGTTTTAAAGGAATCACACGAACAGATAGACAGACAGACAAAAACTGTAAAAAGATTATGTTTGGCTTCTATATCAAACAAACAAGTAACATAATATAATATAACAAAGTTTATCCCAATTAAAATTTTCAAAAAATATTTAATGTACAGATTTGGCCTTGTTACAGTTTTATTATAGATATATATTCTTCTGTCTATATATTAATTTGTTATAATAGAAGTCTGCTGTCGTGTGCGCATCACGCGAAACCTACAGGATAGAGATCGAATTTTTTTCAGACGTTTAAACACATCACTTCATACATTGCGGAAATGCTTTAAAAAAGCGAGCAAGCGCTGTGATGCGTATGCGCAGGAGCCATGAAGTAAATGAATAACATTGTTTACAAATAAAGTTTGTAATTAAAGCATATTTTATCTGGAGTCTTAACGTGTTTTTCTTCGTATATAAAATAGTACCTGGGCGACCGAGCCTCGCTCGGTACTGTTAGGTTTGCCTAACAAAATTATCATTTTTAAAAAATATATATACGCAAGGATTTTCGAAGCAACTAATTTCCATCTGAGCTATTTTTGTTTTGACAGCTGTGCCGAAATTAACCTACATATTCTACCTAATTTTTTTTTTGCCTGAAATCTCGGTTAATAGAAGTGTTCTATGAATAAAATTTAGCTAGATCGATTTATCGTCCCCGAAACTACTAAGTTTCACGGAGATAAATGACGCCGTTTCCGAGATCTTGAATATATACAAATATAAAAATATACAAGAATTGCTCGTTTAAAGGTATTAGATAATTAACAACTGAGACAAAGTCGCGAGTACCATAGAGTTTACAAACACTACCTAACCTAAATATAAAACACTTCTTCAAAACTGGTTACCTATTAAAAATTATCAAGAAGTGTATAAGTACACGTATAGCAATGTATTTTCCGAAAGTAATTCGGTTTAAAGCGACGTAGACGTCCAGTCGTTATGCGCGGAATGGAATGAGTGAATTCTCGTTCAACGTCGTTTTGTACATCGAATCTAAATAAAGGAAATAAATTGCACCTTATTCTCTAAGTGTTAAGGTCTACCTACATATCTCCGAAAAAATGGTGAAATGTTGTTTAAAACTTATTATTTTTCTTAAATATATCTTAAATATTATATCGGTGCACTAAACTTGACTATATGAAGCATAAGGGTTTTTTTTATTAAAAAAAATGTAAATTTACTGAGATTTTCATGCCGAAAAGCAGGCTGTTTTCCGCGAGGGGACTACGGAGAATTGATTTTTTTAAATGAAAATCTATTAATTTTAAAAGACAATCATCTGTAAGTCTTTGTTAAAGGTTCAATGTATCTGTAGTTAGTTATTGTTTACCAAAGTTCAATAGTTTTGTTGTAATTCTTGCCGGAAAACAGTGAAAACGGACTTTTTTTGAGAGCGTGTCCTTAATTTTTTAACCATATATGAACACGGTGTGATCATATTTAGCGAACGTTATGAACTCATTCTTCCATTTATAATATTAGTATGGAGATATAGATTTAAATTAAATCACATAAAATCTTAAATATATTTATTGAATACGCTATTGAAAATTATTATAAAATAAAGGAAATCAAACATACATAAATATTATGTAGGTAATACAATATATTATGACATATATAAATTATTAACAATTTACATTATGTAGATAAAATGATCTATGGGCACTGTTTATTCAATATATGACATGAAAATGTAAATATCACATTAACAAACATATACATATAATTCTACGAATTTATTATATAATACTACAACGTAACACGAGCTCTATGCTCAGGTTTAAAAAAAAATCAACATAACATTAATGTTATATGTGAACACAATGTTTAAACTAGTCCCATGGATTGTATTGGATGCTATCTGAAGACATCCCTGATGCCCTGCAGCAACTGCATTATAAGGGCATCATCATCCTCGTACCCGGCCGACCTCATGTGATGTCTAACACTAGATATACACTGGAAAAAACGAATAACGTCTAAATATTAAATATCAAAACATTTCGCATATTAAAGAGAGCTGTTAAATTGCTTATCTACTTGAATATGAAGATGCTTTCGTCTTTTCCTTCTTTTAATGACTCTAAAATGTTCTTCTGTCCCTATAGAAGTAATGGTCAGTAATATTCGTTTAGTGTTATATTTAAGACTTAATTCTAAGAGACATAAGGTATTGCGATCCATAGCTCTCGCGCTTCGAAATATATATAAAGCAGGTGAAATTGGCGTTTCTGGAGGTATTGCTTTGAACACTAAAAATACCCAAAAACCTCAGGTTAAATGCCCACATCAAAATAAAGTTTCACCCAAATATTAGAAAATATTTGTCACAGCTCTTCGTTGAATCCTGTTTGGATGAAGCTAAGATGCTGCGTGACATGATAACAATACCACATGAGTGGCTCTCATGATGAAGCTAGAAAGATTGGGGAACAATGTGGCTGATATGTTCAGTGGAATGAAAACCCTTAAAAAATCTAGTAAATAATGCTAGGTACACTTTGTTGTATAAGAAACAAAGATCTGCTATAAAGGAATATTATCTCAATCTGCTGTGGTTTTATTGTGGGAAAGATTTTTTTGCCAATATAATAACTCCAAACAAAAGAGCAATGTGAACAGCTAATATCAATTGTAATGAGGAACATATCGAGGACAATAAAAAACCACTAGACTACACAATATTCTAATTATTTTCCATCTATATGTATTCTTCTATATCGAAAAATGTTTCTACGCATTGCTGTGTCTAAGTTATTACAGTAAATTTAAAAAAAAACAAATTCTATATTAAAATGTTCCACCATCTGTGAGATATCAGTATCAATCGGTCCTACAGTTTTCTGTCAACAAAATATTTTAAAGCGCCATCTGTTAGAGACTGATGAGATTTACAATAACGATAAGCAATATTGACAATAGGAGTTTTTTGCGGGATTTTAGTCTGTCATGTAGTAGATTTTATATTTTATTCATAATCTTTTGTTATTTGATTCTATATTTTGTAAATCTGTGGTGTTTTACGTAATATAGTTAGTTTATTGTGCATAAGTGAAGTGAATGGAAAATAATACCACGGAGCATGAAATTCTGAGATGCCACAAAAACTCCCAGGAAGGTTCTAACAAGGGATACACCTCCTTGTTAGAATATTGACTCATACGACGCTTAATATTGAAGTGATCGCACGACGCTTGTAATATTATTGACAACGCGACAATGGCAGTAATAATCTGAAAGATTGTCAAAAATAAGTTGAAAAAAAAAACATTGACAATAATTGAAATATAGATTATCCTATCTCTCAACTTGGACAAAATTATACATAAAGTTTCATGAAGATCGGTTGAATAGTTTCAGAGTTCATTGAAGACAAACATCATGACAATGGATTTTTAGAATAAAATTTCAGACTAAAAATTTTCTTGAAGTTGCCAGATTGAAATATAATTTAATTGATTAAATCGAGACATTCTTTAATATTGTGACAATGGAATAGTTTTTTAAGTAGTCCATTTACAGATTGTAGGGGATAAGAAGCAAGTCCTTGCCTAACATATGTTGTCAGTACTCGTTTCTGGAAATAAAGTTGTTTGTCACGTCAGAATTATTTTATTTCCGTGTTACAATAGTTTTTGTGCAATCTGAGTGCTTGAACATAACTATCAAAGTATTTTTTTAAATATTATTCAATGCAAATGTGCTGATTGTCACATATTAGTAGCGCGACATACAAATAAAACCGTACACAGAGTATTTATAGTTTTTATTTTAATAGTGATATAACGAAAACAAACCTTTTCCAAGTAAGTGATCTGAGCTTGGGGGCAGATGTCATTAGCCACATTGATACTGTGATTGTTCAAAGTAGATTCATCAAAGGCTATGCAACGTATTTCTTGCAGGAAACTTTCCAGGTTGTCAGCGTTGAGGTCGGCGACGAGCTTCACGCTGAACTGGTAACCAATCGGAGTCTCCGTCTCCATGTCCAGATCTTCGACTCGTATACAACTGGATTTATTAATTACAAGAATGAATAATTGACACGAAATGCTATAGACAAGCGTGAATGAGAATAGTGGTTCTACTGTCTGACATATATAATAGACATTTTTGTTTGTTTACATTTCCTATTGCCATAATTTTAGGTAAGGTCTCAACAGACTGCCGTTACAAGCAAAATCATGTTAATAATTTTCTTTTCATGACTACACTACTGGCTAGATTAGCCTTCACAGCATCATTGGATTATTTTGGATAATTTAATAAAAATATTTAAAAACTAAATCAGTGGCTTTTTTCTTCTCGAACTGACCACGCTATTGGCCTTGCAAGGCCTTAACAGCTTCACACTTATTAGGCGAGGGCTTAAGGCACTCAGCCAATTGTGTTTTGACATGGCCAGTGGTGCTTTTGCACGTATGCTGAGTATACTCATGCTGGGTAAGTGACTGTATGTATGTATGTATGTATGTATGAACGAGTAAGACAGCAGTGAGTAGTGACCGGTACTGCGAGGCGGTGCGGCCCGTGGGCCAGTGCTGGCTGGTGATGAGGCCGAGGAAGGGGAGCGGGGTGCCGCAGAGCGCGCGCTGCAGGGAGCGCTGCGTGGCGAGGTCGCGGGCGGAGGGCGCGCTCGGGAACCGCGGGTGCGAGTGGTGCCACCCGCACACTCGTGTGCCGGCCGTCTCTAGCGCCTCTGCCGCAACGCTCTGCGACACTGCACAACACAATCATATAATCATACACTCATATAATGTTTCTCTACAGTCTTTGTTAATCTTTTTGGCTGCTTTTTTGCCTTAAATTCGAGCTAAGAGTTTAAAGCAAAACAAAGTCATCATTATGAATTATCTGAAATTTAAATATGGACAAGTAAATTGCTGCCGTTTTTATGGGGATCCTAATCTAATAGAAGATTATCTGTAATATAATCCATGCTTTAAGTCACATTTTAAAAATAAATCTAGAAAAAATATTATTTTTGCTAGTTTTTCTCTCTATCATCACCACCACGCTATTGACCTTACAGGCTTTACAGCTTCACTGAACTACATTCTTTTGTAGTTGTGGGCATTCCTTAACTTTACACTATGCTTGCCAGTGTATGACCTTTTTTTTACGTGAGGAAATCCACTATGAATACCCACCCTCCCAGAGGAGAGAGTGGGTTATGTCCGACTCGCACGGCTAAAACCGCACGGTGTACCGACAGACCGTTATTGTTGGGGCGGCAAGGGATCGAGCTTGCTAATCACCTTGTAAAGCCGCCCCAACGGTCCGCCCAGCGGAAGGTGACCGCCGGGCTCCTACCTATAGAGAGGCAGACTGGGTACATACCAGCTGCCTCCCCTCGTCCGTCGGACCTGTGCAATGAGAAGATGAACCCCCTGGCCCATCCCCTCAGGTCCGGCTACGGTGGCGGGAGAAGTTGGGTAAAGCGCCGCCTCCTCCTGCCGGTCCTCTGTTGGCGGAGACGGCCACTTAGAGACTTCTGCGAGATGAGCTCCTCGCAGAAGGCCATTGCTCGCCACGTCTGTTCGATGTCGAGCATGGCGGAAAGTACACTTGGCAGCGACAAATTCCTCCCTTCCGCCGCCGTTAGAGTGCGGCGCTGTCCCTCCCACGCAACACAGTTGGAAAGCGTGTGCTGCACGGTATCTTCCTCAGCGCCGCACTCGTGACAGACGGCCGTTGGCTCCCTACGAGCGATCCGGTGCAGGTACCACCCAAAACAACCGTACCCGGTGAGTACTTGCACCAGTCGGAAAGTCAGGGAGCTCCACTCCCTTCCAATCCATTCGCGGAGGACCAGGCGGACGGCATTTACGTCATACGTTCCGAAGTGCGCGTCTGCCAGGTCATGCATCCACCTTCCAACAGCCCCCGCCCTCAACTCCCATCTTTTCGCCTCAGGCTCTCCGCTACACTTCCTCGCCGCCGTGAAATCGTATACGGCGGCGAGAACTCCTGCATCCAGCTCCTAGGGAAGGGAGCCGGCGAACGTAAAGGCCGCCGCTGAGGACACCGTTCGGTATGCCCGGATCGCCCTCAGTGCCACCATGCGAAGCGACGAAGCGAGCGCACGTTAGCATCACCGAGGGCGTCTGCCCACACTGGTGCCCTATAGGCACCCGGCACCCGGCCCCCCTATGTTAGGGAGAAGTTGCCAGTGTATGACCTAAGTCAACAAAAACCTACCTACTTATACCTGGGTCCATCATGCAAACGAAGAGCAAGGGAGGGAGTGAGGGTGAATGACCTAAGTGAATACTTAGTTCCCTTATAAAAAGGTAGAACAGGGGAGGGAGTGAGGTGGCTATGTACCTGAGTGAATCATGCAAAGGTAGAGTAGGGGACAGAATCAGGTGGATTTATACTTGGGTCCATCATGCAAAGGTAGGGCAGGAGCTTCTTTTTTCTCTAGCTGACTACGCTATTGACCTATCAAGGTCTTAAGAGCTCCACCGGACTATAAAGCAGAAGAGGGAACGAGAGTGGTTATATATACCTGGGTCCATCTCACAGTGCATGCTGTCGGCGGCTGCTGCGGCGGGCCGGTACGCGCAGACGGTGAGCACACGCGGCTCAGCGCAGCGCCCGCCCACGAGCCCCATCACCTCGGCGCGGGAGGTGTGCGCGTGCACGTCCATCGCTATCAGAGTCGACACGTGCAGTCGCACTTCGTATGGAGCCTGAAACATAATGTATCCATAACTATTTTTAAACAATCTATTAAGAATACAATGATTCAAAACATAAAATACTTTACCATGCTCGATATAACTGAACTGCTGTTTAGGTATCATAGTTTATTTATGTATCGATATATTCAGTTCACTTCCTAACCAACCACAATTAAATCAGCCACACAACTGTCTATAAGCCATTAGCAGTTGATTACTGTTACAATTCTTAATAATCAACTATGAACCATTCTAAAACCAGTTAATGGTATCAGTCTCTTATCAATTCCATTTCTGTTTTTACACCATTTCAGACATATATGGAAATTGAACTTATAAAAAATTAAAGAGAAATTGATGTATTGCAATCAAGCCATAAAAATATTGCCAACGCTTACTAAAGTTACTAGGTATAAATCCTGTGATATATTCTATCTGCTACTGACTCAAAAGTATATGACCAATATATACCATATTTATTTGTTGATATAACTATATGAATGATGATTCACACTGATTGTGTGAGAAAATAACACTTAGGAGTATCAGCTAATTTAGTTGGCTCTTACCGGTTTTTCCGTATTGTAAATACGACATTGTATTAAATGTATTGGCTGTTTCCGTTGCCGTTCTCGACGAGGTTCTGACGCCACTTCATATAGATCACCAGATTCTGTATGCATAATAGTGTATCCGCCACCACCATCCTATATTTTTAATAGAATTACAAATAATTATAGAAAAAGAAAATAATTTTTAATTAAAAGAAAATAAAATATTTGGAAACAAATCACAGGAAAAGACTTACTAAATTAATTCTTTTCTGTCTCCTTGGCATTGGCTCAAATTTTCTCAATGGTACTGCAATAGGAGCTTCCTCTATACTTGTTTTAGTTATTTTCACTTCTTCCTGTGTTCTCTTTACAGTATCTTCATTATCACTACCTACATCTATATCTATATCACTCTCTGGTTCGGAATCCTTCTTCTTTTCTATTTTAATCTGTACAAAATTAAACATGGTTGATAGTTTTTTGTATATTTAACTATTGTTGGCTTCTTCATCAAAGTACCTGAATGTAAAAATTCGGTACAAAATACAATTTTTTTTTCTCTGACTACACTATTGACCTAGCAAGGTCTTAACAGCTTCACCGGACTACAAGAAAAATACAAAATAAAATGTCTTTACATTATTCTTGCTATAAATATATATTTTATTTGACAAATGGTATCAGTGGTTAGGTATAGGTATTGGGTTTGTAAATAACACTGGTCTGCAAAGAAATCCTCCTTTAAAAAATGTTGTCATAAATATTATGATTCAAATGTTCTGAATCTATCCCCGTTGGTCGATTTTTTCCATCACGACTAGATTTTTTTATATAGCTGACTGATATTTATTCATTTTGTGACTATAATTTAGGATTTTTCACTGTAAAACATAGACAGTAATATTTTTTCAATTCGTTATGATAATTGATACTTTAATAATATTGGTTGTTAATTAAATAAATATTATATTGGAAATCTACATGTGGTACTTAAATGTATGTCAAATTACGTGTTTAGAGCACAAAATATGATGAATTGCAGACCAGTGTAATTAAATATGTGTATATATTTATAATTTGAAAAAAAAATAGCAGTGTGTTGGTTTTAACTTTTAAAAAATTACTACTTACCACTTGCTCCCCTTCCGATACAGGCAAAGCTTGACCCGAGCCTAAAATGATCTGCATTTTTGGACTTTTCACACTCTCATCAGAACAAGTTGTGTCCTTTCTTTGTCTCGATTGAGGAGACTTTAATGTTTCCTTACTTTTATTCCTCGGTTTCTTGTCATAATTTCTAGATACTTTTCTTCTATGATTACCTATTTTCTTCACAGCCTTCACTTTTGTTTGGTACTTATCTATATTTCTTGACACAACATCGGACAAATCTGAATCAGATCCTATCGATTCGGTTGAACCTATAATTAAATCATCTTCATAATAAATTTGTGATGTATTAATATCTATATTTGACTTTCCGATACAATCATCTGGTTTTAATAAGCTGGTCTTAGGTCTGATATTATTATTTTTCTTTTGAACTTTTGCAACAATAATTGTCGGAGAACCTGTTGATACCATGTTCAACACATTGCTATGGTCTATACTGGTGATAATTCTAGAAACATCTTTCTTCTGAGGAGGATGTTGCTCTAGAGAAGGAAAGTTCAATCCACACTCAGTATCAAGAAAAGACTGTATTTCTTCTTTTGTTTTAGTTTTCATTGTCTGCGATATTTTACTTATATTTCTGCCATATTTTTTCTAAAATTTAAAAATATTATAAACATTTATTTTAGTACAGAATAAATTAAATTACTAACACATTACAATTTGAACGCAACTTAGAAAATAACATCTTAAATAATAATAAGATCTTAATATGAATTTTGAGATGTTGTTGTAGTACATAATATTGAAATAAAAAAAAGGTAAAGAATAGAAAACATATTTATGGTTACATACCAATTCTTTTTGCAATAATTTTCTTTCACTCTCATTCCATTCAATGTTTTTAGTTTTATATTTGTTTGCTGTGTGATTACCTAATAATTTTCTTGGATTTCCAAAATCTCTGAAAAAAGTAAAACAATTAAGAATATATACATCTCTGATATTAAAATGGTAGATTTGCCAATAAAAGCAAAGAAAGAAAATAATTAGTCTGCTATGTAAAATCTAATCTCTGTATTTTAAAATGATATGGAAAATATAATCAGATAAAGTAGGCAGAAAATTAATAATCTGTTTGTTAACACCATTTGGGTAGATTAATTAAATTTCCCTCAAATTTTCTCCATTACATTTGTAGTTATATTTTCTTTTTTTTTTCGAAATGACTACGCTATTGACCTAGCAAGGTCTTAACAGCTTCACCGGACTACTAAGGCGAGCGCTTAAGGCACTCAGCCGACTTTATTTTGGCAACCAGCTCAAGGGTGCACGACACACCTCAGCTTGGCTGTTGCCTGTTGCATGCAAAATCGTGACCTATCTTAGCTAACCTAGCTAACTATTCATATATGTATGAGTTGTTGAAACATATATGTGTACCAAGCATACACGCCTCAACAACTCCTGCATATATTTATTATCAGAAAATTGAGAGTTTTTCAGTTTGATAAGGGAAAAAAAAGTAAACCCTTCCACTTTCATGTGTAAGCGTGTAGTGTGCACGTGTGTGGGGGTGATCGTGTAGTGTTGTAGCGGTGATGTATATTTGTGTCACCATATCGCGCAAGCAACGCACTCAAGGGCTCCCTACCGAGGGATCGAACCTAGGCTTGAGCCACTGCCGTGGGAGGCCTAATCGGATTTATTTGTTGTTATCATTTTAACTAGAATATGTCTAACAAAGATAGGCACATAAGCAATAAATATCTAGTAGTCTAAAATTCCACTGAAAAAATGCATTTGATATATAGTCAAAAAACAAATTTTCATATAAAATTATAAAAGGGGTGATATGGTTTAATAGAGATGCCAATTCAGATGTGCCCATAAATATTTTTAATTAAATTATTAATGTTCAAATTTTGGAAAAAGAAACTTTATTTATTATTTATTAAAAGATATGAAATTCTATACAAAGAGAACTAAAAAAGTGACAGTGCCATTGCTCACTTGGCCACAACACCATCGCAGCCACGTTTGTCACATTTTTACTTTCATAACTCATAATAATTCATAATAATAATAATAATAATTTTAATAATTTATTCATCAGTACTTAATAAAAAATAAAATCGATAATTTGTTGTCATATCTTTTGTAGAAGCAGATAAGTAAATTAACTCATCTCTATTAAAATGAATAGCAAGGGATACGCTCAAAACCCTAAGCCACAGCAAACTCAAGTTTATTATTTAATTTAATAATATATGGGTCACTCATAGGAGTCATAACCAATGCATTCATACAAAATACAGTTGCAGAATGTTTACCTATGTCTCTCCTGATTACTTTTATCATACCAGTTTGTTGCAGTAGAATCCAGTAACCATTCCGGATGGACCGTGTCTTCCCGGTTGGAACAAGAAGGTCTGAAAACAATT
The DNA here is from genome assembly GCA_014332785.1 of Antheraea mylitta. Classification (NCBI taxonomy): domain Eukaryota; kingdom Metazoa; phylum Arthropoda; class Insecta; order Lepidoptera; family Saturniidae; genus Antheraea; species Antheraea mylitta. The sequence continues at coordinate 958,509 of JACEII010000054.1, read as the reverse complement.
GCAAAACTCGTTGTTTATCATTTATCAAATTATATTTGCCGAAAGTTTATTTCGCTACATACAAATGAATCGTAGGTTTAAAAATATATATATATAAATAATAAATTGATTTGATTCAAAAAATAAATATTACAATTGTTTTGATCAAGACTGTCAATGCAATAATGTCAACATAACCCAAGATGTTAGGGATCAAAAATTGTTAAAGCACAAAGATATGATGTCAGAAAATAAATTATAACTTACATTCCTTGATCATTTTGAGCAAAGCAAGAGTTGAAAGAAAAATCCCCTAATATATCAATTTCATCATCGTCGGCCATTTTTATTTTTGAAGATTGTTTTTATATAGTATTTTTTTACAAACAAGAATAAATGGAATCTTAATCATACAGCCGCAGATTAATAAAAAAATACAACCTTATTCTTTTCTCGTCTCCTATAAACCAGTAACGATTTTTTTTAAATAAATAAAGGTGTAGTAATACAGATTTATTAAACAGTTTCAAAATAAGTTGATTATGAACAAACAGTATTGTTAAAATGTTGAAAATAATAATTTTAAAAACTATTTATTTTAAATTTATAAAAAAATTACTTTTTTCTTTTAACTATGTAGAATAACATAACATTTCTTATTTTCAAATTGCAATCAGAATAAATATTCATAAATATACGAATTTATCACTATTTTTGACCTTTCTCAGTGCACAATTTTCAAGTTGTCAATAATTGTTGATATTCTGCTTCTGATATTTTTATGATACATACTGTTAGATTCTGCTTAATATCTGTGGATTTCTCTAAATCTACATTAGCTGTGATTCACACTGAAAACTTCGCAAATATCTCAATCATATGGATGTTCGTGTCTGTAATTTGGGAGTTGATTTCCGAACAACGTTTGTCACGTCGTTGAGTAGTACGACACGACATTCGATAACAATGTATTAAATCAGCCGTCTCCTTGAATGCAGTTGCGAACCGATCTCTGTGGAACCGATTTCATTCAGTCATTATTTGTGAAGCGAAGGTACTGTTTGTGTGGACAGATTAGTCGAAACAATTTGATGTTCTAGACACGAAGTGGCCAAGTAGTAACAAAATATGAACAAAATACATAAACTATCTACATTAACGCAGAGTATTTGCAGAAGTTTCTCTGTTTCTGCGGTAAATAATGCAACTTATTCGTGAGTATTAACATTTTATCACATTTATCGCATCCACTTAGCGCGGATTCATATAATATACATGAAGTTAATTTAAACTTAGGAAAAGAAATCTACATAACTAGAGATGTATGCGACGAAAATATCAGTAATATATTCCTAGGATGGTTTTCGTTTAACATTTTTTTTTTATGTTTCTTTAGACTATCCTATTCTAAAACAGAGAGCAAACCAGTTAATTCATTTTGCTTTCTTGTAAATAGTACTTATTCATCTTAATTTTTTTAGTTGCTATTATGTATTGTAATACATATACAGTAGTCATTACTATTTAGTTAGGAACTCAATGGTCTAAATTTTAGCCAAGCCTTATTGTTGTCTCATGGAAATAATATCCTATGTTTGTTTTTTTTTGTGTCATAATTTATGTTAAATAATAGTATTACTTATGTTTTCATGTAATAGTCTTTTTTTAACAATGTGTTTTTATTGATATTGTATATAGATTTAGTAAAATGTGTGTTTAAACAGTTGCACAAGTTATGGGTCTTATATTATTGTTATAAAATTGAAATCTTTAATTTACAAATTATTTCCATCTGGAACTTTTCAAATACTATTTCATATTTTCAGAATTATATAAATCTACCTTAACTATACTATTATAAATGTGGTTTTTATGTTTGTATTAGGTCGTTTTTGTTTTTAAATTTTACTGTAAATAAGTAAATCAAGTAGACATTAACACCTGTATTAGTGAAAAACCATAAAGATTTAAGCGCCATACAGACGAAAATAGACCTTATGATGCAAAGGTTAGCAAACAGTTTGGCAGTATAAGGTTTAAAAAAATACTGGATTTATTACAAGATTTGAATAATTATAAATGATGTAATGTGAAATTCCAATTATTATGCAAAATGTATTATTACATTATTATTTAATTTTTAAGAACTATTTTTTGTACTAAACCACGAAATGTCCAACTTAGCTATTGTATTTATATTTTTAGGTTAGAAAAAATATTTTACATTAAATACTGAACTAAATATACATTAAACTACTACAATATGAATATATCAAATTAAATATTGAATAGTTTAGACAAATGAATATGATAACAATAGTTTTCAGCCAATTACCTTTACTATTATTCTTTCTCCTTATTTCATATAAAACTTATTTCAAGAAAATATACAATATTTTATCGATCATAGGAAAAAAAAAACGAAATATATTTTAAATTAGATATAATTTTTATGAAAATAATATCAAACACATGATAATATAAAAACCATATATAATCTGAATATAATTAAATATATTATTGTGACCATAGATTTATAGACTCATATGGTACATGTACTAAATGTCTTTGCCGATGGCGGGAAATTTAATTTTTTTTTAAAAAGCGCGCTGGGACCAATCTGTCCCAAAGCTAGTATCCAGGTTAAATAAGAGTCAATAATTAACCACAAGAAATTATGGGTACTTGCTAATATAGTTATTAAGTTAGAAGACAAACATTGTAAAGAAATATTTATCTGAATTTTCCTTGATATATGAATAAAAACACTTGTATGTTGCATCTTCCATTTTTTTTTTGAGTAAACTTTTTCAAATACTGAAATCTCAAAAATCCTTTATACATTATACTTTGCTCAAATATTGAATGGTGACAAACCAAATAAGATTCTTGTTGGGCATAAGTAAAATTAATCTACTTTGCTATATAAATAATATAATATACAAATAAACTTATCTAAGATAACAATGATATCATGCTGTATTTTCATTGCAACTACTTGAGTGTTTAAGCTCTTTGAACAGTAGTCTGATTGTTGCAATAAATTGTATTGGCATGGAAACAACAATACACTCATGAATACTGCGAATATTGTTTGTTTTGTTTGCTCATACCAGTCTTTCTGTTCCTATTTTCCTTAAGTTGGAAATGTCTCATATATTTCTTGTTAAGTATTGCATAAAAATATCTGTGATTGTCCTGTTATTTTAAACTTGAAGTTATTTGCATAACATAGTATATTGCAGTCTTCGGAACCAGGCTACCTAAATGTTAAATTTAATTGCAATCAATTTAGAGGTTCAGTTGTGAAACATAGTTATTTTCAGCTTTATAATCTAGTAGTCCAGGGAAGCTGTTAAGACCTTGCTAGGTCAATAGTGTAGTTTGAAAAAAAAAAATATAATCCATATTAATTCTTAAATCTTGTCATTGTTCATGCATCACACAAAACTACTACTGAATAGCTTTCAATGGTTATATGTAGTTCCTCATCTAAAACTTCTTGATCTATCTAAAAAAATATTTTGATAGCTTTATTTAGTACTAGCTGACCCGTGCAACTTCGTCTGCACCAAATTCGTTATCACTGGTTTCAATTGTATTTTTAAAAGCGATAAAATTGAATAAAACTGATACCCGATTGCAGCCACAACTACCGTTTCCAATTGTGAATCCTAACTATCCCCGGTCTCACTCAAATATACCCAGATTACATGTGATTTTTGATGTAAAACATCTATAGGCGCACCCTAAACTTAAATCGGCCATGGCGACGTTCGTGGTGATTACACACAAACTTCGCACTATTAACGACCCTATCAGTAACGCATAAGATTCAAATTATTTTTCTAAACTATTATAATAAAGAGGAATCGTAGTATTTTTGTATGTTAGTTACGAATAAAGTCAAACTACTGGACGGATTTCGATAATTCGTTTACCATTAGAATGCTACATTATCCCTTAGTAACATACCGGATTAGACCTCCCATTAGGTTCGATCCCTCGGCAGGGAGCCCTTGAGTGCGTTGCTTGCGCGATACGGTGACACACAAATATACATCACTGCTACAACACTACACGATCACCCCCACACACGTGCACGCCTACACGCTTACACATGAAAGTGGAAGGGTTTACTTATTCCCCTTATCGAACTGAAAAACTCTCAATTTTCCGATAATAAATATATGGAGGAGTTGTTGAGGCGTGTATGCTTGGTACACATATACGTTTCAACAACTCGTACATATATAAATAGTTAGCTAGGTTGGCTAAGATAGGTCGCGATTTTGTATGCAACAGGCAACAGCCAAGCCGAGGTGTGCCGTGCACCCTTGAGCTGGTTGCCAAAATAAAATCGGATGAGTGCCTTAAGCGCTCGCTTTAGTAGTCCGGTGAAGCTGTTAAGACCTTGCTGGGTCAATAGCGTAGACATTTCGAAAAAAACCCTTAGTAACATAGGCTATATTTATTTTTTAGAAAAAAATTGGGATTTCTACTAAAATTGCAATAATGTAATCAAAGGTATGAAAAAAATTTGGCATAAAATGTATTTCACCGCATGCGCCCCGATAACTATGAATGATAGAACAAAAATATGTTCTACAATATTAAAGAACATATTATTATCTATAAAAAAACCTCGCGGCAGCATACATATGTCTATACCTAAAAGTAAAGTCTATACTCAAAAACCTTTACAACCCTACTTGTATAATTGTAAGATTCAAATTGTTTCTATTTAATATTATGTAACGTCACAATAATGTCAGAGAGACGCGTGGATAGAAATGTTTTGTCGTCAACGTCGACCGGTTCATGTCCGATCTCACCAAAGTTAAGCAATGTCGGGCGTGGTCAGTGCTTGGATGGGTGACCGCCTGGAGATATTGCGTGATGTTAGCTTTTTACGGGTCAAATTAATCTTCAGTAATTTTTTTAATGTATAGATAGGTATATGTATTTTTTATATTTTTAAATTAGGTGTAATATAATATTTTTATAATATTACGGAATTGGTTTTTTTTAATCTTACTAATATACATATACACTGGCCAAAGTCTGACCTACGTACATCCAAAAATTACTCGATAGATTTCAATTACATGTTTTTATTTTTAAAAGAGAGGAGGCTTATTTTCTGCATTAGGTCGAGAAGAGCTGCCAGTGATGATGATGATGAAGATTATGGTTTTTTGTGACGTTACATTTCCGAAGCTACAGGTTATAATACGAACTTTGCACTATTGACGAAGTACTCAAAAACATCTGCAACTCTATCCGTATAAACATAACATTCAAATTGCTTTGTCGAACACTCGTCGTACCAGTATTACACGGCATGCACAAAGGGCGCCCTTTGACATACCGCCAAACACACCGCGCTTGCACCTTTCACTGATTTCTTTGTTACTATTTAATTAGACAATTGACTGTCACGGATTAAACTACGCATTTTTAACGCTATTTATAAATTATGAAACACCCTTCGCAGTTGTGAATGTAACCAGTGTTTTAATTTAAAATATGTCGGACAGCGATAATTTCGGAACTGAAAGTATGCACCCTTCTACAAAGAAAGTAAAATCACACTATGACATATATCTTGATAATGCTATATCTAATACTTTTATAACATACTTCAGTTATCATCGACCAATTTTCACAGTATTAACCAGCTATTCTAAATTTGAAACCCTTGCGTTTTATGGGACAAAAAGTATCCTGGATGTAGCCTTGTAATATCAGTTGTCACTGTGTTAATTTTGGCTTCTATATGGATAACATAGTCTACCTTCATTAAAATTTCCAAAAAATATTGAATGTACAGATTTCGATTTATTACAGTTTTAATAGTATAGATTAGTTATTAATAATTTTGTGGACGTTTTCGAAGCAGTTGAAATTTTTGAATAAAATTATTATGTAAGCGTAGCCTAGAGGTAAAGTTGGCGGCTCTATACTACTGTCATCATCGACGGGGAGACGGTTCGAACCCCGTCGTTTTTTTTGGTTATCTGTTTTTTTTTATGTAGCCTATATAGCTTGAATTTTTAACTAATCTGTCTGCTGTAAATAGCACAAAGGAAAATTACCAAAATCCATTAAGAATCTCATGAACTACAATTTTTTTCTTTCGTCCGTTATTCTGGAGAACTCCTTGCGTTTTATGGGACAAAGAGTATCCTGGATGTAGTCTTCTAATATTAGTTATCACTGTGTCAAATTTCGTTAAAATTGGTTCAGTACTTTCAGAGTAATTCGGGTTTATATTCTAGACTTTAATCCTTTATCCTGGAGAACCCTTGGCGTTTTATGAGACAAAAAGTATATTTGATGTAATCTCGTAATATTAGCTATCACTATGTCAAGTTTCGTCAAGATTGGTTCAGTAGTTTCAGAGTGATGCGTGTGCATAGGGACAGACAGACAGACAGACAGACAGACAGACAGACAGAAAGACAGACAGACAGACAGACAGACAAAAATTGTAAAAAGATTATTTTTGGCTTCTATATCGATAACATAGCCTATCCTGATTAAAATTTTCAAAAAATATTGAATGTACAGATTTCGACTTGTTACAGTTTTATTATAGTATAGATAGATAGATAGAGTTATCAAAGTTTTATGATATATCAATTTTTATAAACAATAACTGTTCAGCAATATGTGTTTTCGTGCCATTTAAATGTGTGTTAAACTGTGTTATGTGCATGAGAGGGGAAGTAAGTAGATAGTAAAATGAAAAAAAAAAATGCAAACATCCATGTGATGTCTGTATTTCTCTCATGCACTCTATAAAAATGGCTAATATGTTTACAAACTGCAGCCTACAAGGCTTTAAAACTGAGGGAGTATACAAACTCGTATAAGAACAAAAAAATGTGACTTGGCTCCTTTGCATTTTATGTTGATGATTTGTGGTTTGTAATTACATGATTAAGGTCTGTTGCTGTTTGTTTGCTAATTAAGCGGTCATTGTACAGGGATATACCTACATTAACCCATTTCAAACAATATTCTATGTTAGAGGAAAATCATTGAGGAAAAATTAATCTAAGAAAAAATATTGGAACAACATTTAATCATTACTCATTTTTCTTATTAAACACGATCATGGCAAGTAGACTAGGGATGGCGATAGACCTATAAAGATCCGGGAAACCTCAATCTTTTCAGGAATCGATTCCACAGATTCAGATTGATCCAAAAATCCTTTTTTTTACAAGGACTAGCCATCCCTAGAGTGGATGACTGTAAAATGTGACGTCACGCAATTCCTATAAGTGTCGCAAAAAATATATTTTTTCATACATCGAATTAATGTTTTCAAGTAATTAATTGTTTGATGTAACATCAGTGGATGTTGACAGTTCTGTCAGTCTTTTAACAATGCTTAGATTTTATTTTAGGATAATTTCTGAGTGCGTTATGATGTAGTGTTTCTTTTATCTTTTATCGTTCATCTATACCAATATTATAATTTATACTAGTATTATAAAGCTAAAGAGTTTGTTTGCTTGTACGTGCTAACCTCAGGAACTACTGGTCCTATTTGAAAATTTCGTACAGTGTCAGATAGCAGCTCATCTGTTAAGGAAGACTATAGGTTATATACCATCATATCCACACACTAACACTAACAGGAACGGAGTATCATTAGTATGAGGAATGTTTGGAAATTGGGTTTTTTTTTCCAGTTGAGAGCCTCAACTGCGTGTACTGCATAAACAGTAACTATTTAACCCGGACGAAGTCGCGTGTAGAAGTTACTTTTATTATAATCAATGATAAGTCGTGTATTTGCCTAAACATAAGATATGTTTTTAATAAGTTCTATACACGTTAGTATAATAATAGTGTAGTTATGAAATTTTATGTGTACAATATGAGGAAGTAGGTATTGTAATTGCAGACGAGTATTAGGAAAATACTTTGATAAAATTACTAAAAATCATTCTATAGATAAACCATATCTCAATGTCTTGATTAGGTAATTCAATGTAACTTTGCCCTTACAAATGTTAATATAAATAATACAAATGAAATTTAAAAATATATCACACAAAAAATTTACCCCTCGTCATCTTACGTGTATCTCACTTGAGCAGGATTGGCACATGGTAACCTCTTTCATTCTCTTCTATCAGAGAAATCCTTTTATTTCTATACTAATATTATAAAGAGGTAGTTTGTGAGTTTGTGACGTTGTAGGGTGTAATCTCAGGAACTACTGGTCCGATTTGAAAGATTCTTTCAATGTTATATAGCATATTTATCGAGGATGGTTATAGGCTATATATCATCACGCTGAGACCAATAGGAGCGGAGCACCAATGAAGCATGTTTAAAAATCGAGATATTTTTTCCTCGTGAGAGCTTCCGCTGCGTGTTAGCGTTAGCCCGAAGTATCTATTCCACGCGAACGAAGTCGGGGGCAGAGGCTAGTCTATAAATATAAATTTTTTCATTGATGCTCCACTCTTATTAGTCTTAGCGTGAAGATATATACCCTGTAACCATCCACGATAAATGAGCTATACAACATTAAACATTTTTTTTTTCAAATCGGATCAGTAGTTCCTGATATTACCACCTACAACATCACAAATTTATCTTATTAGTATAGATGTAGCCCAGTGAAGCTGTTAAAACCTTGCTAGGGCAATAACGTAGTCAGTTCGAAATATAAATGTATATATATATTTTTTCCTCTAAACCTCAAACTACATGTTTTGTTAAGATAATCGATGACGTAGACAAAGTCGGGTGTTTCAGCTATTCTTTGTATATACAATTCTTCCGTCCATATATTTGTGACTGAACTCTTAAACGGCTGGACAGATTTTCATGATTTTTTGTGTGTGCTCAGGTGGCTTCTCAAGAGTGGTTTATATTCACAATTGGTCCCGATAACGTTGTCCGGTTGACTGTTAGGATTTTTTTTATTAACAAGGCAGGACAAATTCCGCCGGGCCCGTTAGTATGAAATCAATTTTCAAACATCGAAATGAAATAAATAAGATATACATAAAAAAATATCTATGAAAATTCATTGCATTGTTTTAGATGCAAACTCCTTGTCGTGGGAGGTGGTACGGGAGGGTGCACGATGGCTGCGAAATTCGCGAGGAGGTTAAAAAAAGATGCTGTAATCATACTGGAACCAAGTCCGGTAAGCAAACAATTATATTGTGGTTAATTTTAATCCTTTATAATAATGTATATGTAATTTGATTTATTTATTAGAGAGGAATACAATAGTAGAGATCTTTTAACCTTTGAGGAACGAGCGTGTTTTTGCATAACAATGAATTGTAAGTAGATCCATGGATATTTGATGGATATTAATATTGGATTGGATATTAAGTGCTTTATTTCCTGAGCGAGAAAAAGGGTATAATTAATATCGAATTTTTGACATACGATCTTTTCTAATACCTTTAAACGAACGATTCTTGTATATTTTAATATTGTTATACATTCAGGATCTCGGAAACAGCGTCAGCGATTTCAGTGAAACTTAGTATGTAGGTAGTTTCGGGGACTATAAATCGATCTAGTTAGATTTTATTCATTGTAAACTTTCTTTATATGAGTTTTCAGACTATGAAAAAATATATCTAGAACATAAAGGTAAATTTCGCCGCCGCTGTCAAAAAAATAGCTCAGGTGGAAATCGGCTGCTTCGAAAATTCATTCTAACCGCAATTCGAATCCGAGTAACAGCGAAAGAGATGTCTCTTTTTAATATTTGTTTTTTTTTTCATAAAAATGCAAATTTTGTAAGGAAAACCTAACAGTTTATTTTAATTCAAAAATGATTTTTTAAAGAAACGAGCTAGGCTCGGTCGTCCAGGTACTATTTATAATGTCGCAACGATGATGGTTATTCGTTTTTTTTTTTATTTGAAATAACTACGTTATTGACCCAGCAAGGTCTTAACAGCTTCACCGGATTACTAAGGCGAGCGCTTAAGGCACTCAGCCGATTTTATTTTGGGCAACCAGCTCAAGGGTGCACGGCACCCCTCGGTTTGGCTGTTGCCTGTTGCATGCAAAATCGCGACCTATCTTAGATAACCTAGCTAACTATTCATATATGTATGAGTTGTTGAAACGTATATGTGTACCAAGCATACACGCCTCAACAACTCCTCCATATATTTATTATCGGAAAATTGAGTTTTTCAGTTCGATAAGGAAAAAAAAGTAAACCCTTTCACTTTTACGTGTAAGCGTGTAGCGTGCACGCGTGTGGGGGTGATCGTGTAGTGTTGTAGCAGTGATGTATATTTGTGTGTCACTGTATCGCGCAAGCAACGCACTCAAGGACTCCCTACCGAGGGATCGAACTTAGCCTTGAGCCGCTGCCGTGGGAGGCCTAATCGGGTGTAGTTATTCGTTCGCTAAGGGTTAAAGTAAATTACCTCGCGAGAAGAGATCTTAAGAACGATAATAAAACATAATTTTATTTATACAATAAAATAGAATGCTATGAATTTCTAATAACACAACATACAGTAGCTACAACTTTTAGTCCATTTATACTGCATATATAACTTTTTAACCATATATAATTAAAAAAAAAGATAAGCTGTATTTTGTTGGCAGAATCATTTGTTGCTAACTGTTATGTGCGCTGTTCATAAAGTGCATCATGGTATTATTGATAATAAACATTATTGGTAATTCCCGTTTTACAACGCGCGCGAGTTCTGACGTGTTTAAAAGCATATGCGTAAAAAGTAGTTTCTTTTTGTATAAAACAATTATAATCTCTTCTCTTAAAGAATTTAATTAGTGTTTAAATTTATGTCTTCTTATACACTATTTATATAGTCTCGTTTGTACATTGAGAATATCTGCTAATAACTTGCGTGTGATGTAAGGAGTATAATATGACATTATAAGACATTTTAAACTGTTTGTCGGTTTTCACAAGTAATTTGGGCATTGCTTGTACATACATACAAGTTTTAATTCAATAAAATTGTTTCACCGGATAAAAGGTATCTTGGCTTTTATTTTTCTTATTTTGCTCATCATGTACTAAGTAGGGTGCCAAAGTGGTTGAACCTCGCCTTACGCTATTGCCTTCAGTGCACCAACGCGAGTCTAAGAAAGCTTGCTAAACTAATCTTATATGTATTGCCTTAGAGAGAGAGACACTATATGTGTGCCACGTGAATACAAATATGTATTTTGGTAACTAAGGGAAAAAAAACAAAAACCCTTCCACCATATGTGAGTGTGCAAGTTTATGGGGAGTGATATATGACGTATGTGCCGAACTAGTGAGTTAAAAATGTCAGTGACTGTATGGTGCTAGCCGTGGTCCGGTGAAGCTGTAAAGGCCAAAAAATAAAGGCCAATAGCGTAGTCAGTTCGAGAAAAAAAAAATGGTGCTAGCCAATGATATTTATATTTGTAATATCATTAGTGCTAGCGGCGTGCTCAAAAACTCCACGTAGAGAGATTTAGATTTTGGCCGCTGGCGAGGGGCTCTTCGAGTATTACGTAAGCACTATTGGGGAGGGGATTGATTTGCTTATTATTGATGACATACGGGATGGGGGTGGTGATGTAGGTGGTGATTACGTCAACAATATTTATATAGTTAAACAGAACAGATTTCAAAATACTCATATAAATGTTTACGTAAGCATGGGGAAGGGGGGAAAGAGCATTGCTTATTTTTACTGAACAGTGGGAGAGGTCATAAACTACAGAGATTCTACATACATAAATAATACTTGAACGGTCCCCATGTGGGACGCTCTTCAATGCTTCACAAAGTAGAAAGTGAACATATCTGGAACATTTATTGAAAATGTCATTATTTAAAAGATTTGACAAGACGCGAACCTTGTTATTTTTAGAACCCTGTTTTCTTCCTTACAAGTATAGTTGGAACGATAAAGTATCAATACTGATATTATAACTATAGATACGTTATACGAGTTTCGACAGCGCCTTGTTAAAACTTAGCTAGCTAGCTTCTTTTTGACGGCTGCCCCGTAAATCCGCCCGTATCTAAGCAACATATAACTATTTCTGTTTCACCACCGATATTGAGAATATACCATCTTACTTCCACATTTTATCTAAGTTTACGTGCGTTTTCGTGCCATTTGTTATGTCAAAATATTATGTAGTTAACGTATCTAAACCTTTCTCGTTATAATAAATATAATTGGGTATCAATACGTATATTCCCTGTTCCCACGCATGATGACTCATCCATTGTCTATTTGTTGCAATGTTTGTATAACACAAAGTCGCAGTCAGTTGTTAGCACTTAATAAATTTTAAATCAATTGATACAAGTTGCATTACTTTTCGTTTTTGACGAATCATCTTAAAAATGTAACTTTTGAGGTTGTTCAAAAGGTATTTTTTTATATCTTTCATCAGCTTTTGACTATCCAGTGTTTCATATGTTTTTAATATACGCGATCAGTTTTTAGTTTCTCTAGAGTTTTTTTTTCGAACTGATTACGCTATTGCCCTCGCAAGGTTTTACCAACTTCACCGGACTATTTCCTCTAAAGTCTAACCGGCGATTTCTAAAAGTATCTTAGCTCTTTCCTGCAACGATTATTCGTCAGATGTTCTTGGAATATTATTCTCACTTGGGTTTTTGTTTGTAAATTCATTCAGGATAAAGACTCATTACCGCAAACTCGTTATAGTACCATACAGTGATGATATTAGTCAACGTGATTCCCATTATTACAATTGAAGTATTTTGTACACCTTTTTTCACGACTTGTATATTTTTGACTTGGTGGTAAATGTTGTATTATTTGTTATTTTTAACCGACTTCAAAAAAGGAGGAGGTTATCAATTCGACTGTATGTTTTTTTTTTATGTTTGTTACCTCATCACTTTGGACTGGCTGAACCGATTTTGATGATTCTTTTTTATTTCATAGCTTGTGCTCCCCGTGTGGTCCCATTTAAATTTGGTACAGTTCTGACAACGGCATCCAGTGCAAAACCGTATAAGTGTTAAATTTGCATTAAGAATGTACACGACTTCAATATTTAATCAAAAATCCATAAGGCACTATTTAATTTGGTTAATTTGGTAAACTATTTATTTTCCGCTTTTTACTGCCTTATGGATTTTTGATTATATATAGAAGTCGGTTAGTTCTTTTTTTTTTAATTTACTTTTTACATTCTACTAGCATCTATCCGCAACTTTATCTGAGCACAGAGCACGCCGAGATAGTTGTCGGATGAGAAGCTTATATCTGTTGTTAATTTTTGAGTAATTTAAATAATCACTACATAAACCAATGTGTTCTGCCACATCTGTCTGTCTGTCTGTTCGCGATAAACTCAAAAACTACTGAACGGATTTTTATGCGGTTTTCACCAGTAGAAATAGTGATTCATGAAGAAAATTTAGGTGTATAATTTGTCAATGTTTTTATTATTATCCGAGTGGGGCAACGTCCGCCGGGCCCGCTAGTATTTTATATGTAAAAAGTAAACAACGTCATACGACACACTGGTGCACGGAAATATGTCAAAAATCGTTATTTATTACTGGCTTTAAAATACCTACTACACTTTAACAGTAAATATAATACCTATTTTTATTGTTTCATATCAATTGATTCCTTATATTATCGCCCAAAATTATGCTCATGTTATGTTATCATCATAAATGAATGATATGGCAATTTTTGCAGATTTTACATATTTGAGAAAAATCTTTATCGTATAATCTAAAATCGTATCGGTTACTTTGTTATTTATTTTATGATTTTTAGATCTAAGCAGGTAATCATGATGGGACTGGCCTTTCACTAATAATAAAAATCTCTTAATAAAATTAGGAAAATATTCGAACTAAATGCTACTTTATTCGTTATTGTAATACAATGTCAAATAAATAATCATAAACTTGAAGATGCTTAGTATTACAGGTTATTGTATATTAGCTTTTACCCGCAGCTTTGCTCACGATAATGTAGCAAAACATGTGTGTCGTTATATTTCAAACTCAGCTAAATCCAATTTGAATCGTCCATATAAAATGGTTAATTTTTTTAAGATTTTTAGTTTGTATACGCAGAGAGCGACGCAAATTTTGCCGTCCATAAAGTTTTTAATTTTTTTCTATTAACTTTATATTTTACATATATCAAAATTTGAAGGTCTTCAAAAATAATGTAAAAAATTAGGAACGTCTAGAATTGGATTTAGCTAATTTTGAAATGTATCACAACATATATTTCTATCCGTCGGGAGCGTTACGTTTTTCTGGAAAAAAAAACATTTTCTATACCTCTGAGAACCTTTATGCAGATTTTATAATGATTTGTCGAGTAATTAAGGCGTGAAACCGTATCAAACGGATAAACAAACAACATTCACATTTATGTACTAGTTAGAATTACGATTGACGGTTCAGTAGAGAGAAAATGCATCATGTAGTCATATGTTATCCTTATTCCGACCGCTGCATGCGCAAGCATTGTAGATATAAGTTTATTGCGTTAAATTAACATTCAAGGCCGAAAATCATGACACGTCATGCTTACCAATGAATTTATTTATATGTCTGTACATGATATTTATGAGATTTAATATGAAAATATTTTTTGTTTTGGCCAGTAAAGTCACCTACTAGTATTCTGAGTAATAATTTTATTTGTCATTCATTCGTAGTTAGTTAGATATATCTTTTTTTATGTTGTACATGACTACATATTATAAAACAAAGTTCTTTGCCATATCTGTCTGTCTCTCTAGTAGCGATAAATTCAAAACATTTGAAGGGATTTTTATGCGGTTTTCACCAGTAAATAAAGTGATTCATAACGAATGTTAAGGTATATAATTTGTGAAGGTTTTTTTATTATTAGGGTGTGGTTATGTTCACCGGTCCCGCTAGTATAATGTAATATATATTTATTAATACGTACATTTGTTAAAAACGCATCTATATTCAGAGCGGTCAAAGTTTGACGAGAACTATAGTATAGTGGAAGTATAGTATACATATGTAGTAGGATGGGTATTTACGTACATTTATAAATATAACTTTATCACATAATTAGTTATGACATCGTAATCGATAATAGTGTAATATTAGTACAAAATACAAGTAATTAGATAAGGAAAAAAAGATTAATCGTTTATTTGTGGCAAATTATAAGAATGAGTTTGTAATTAATGATTAACTAGCGATAACGATCGTTTATATTTTTTCATTGGAATCTAGCTGTTACCCGTGATTTTTCTGGGTTGCTTATTAACTTAACAATATCTGAATATATAAAAGTCCAAACGCACGTGAGAAGAAAAATCTTTTTGTGGATCATGCGTTAGGCTTTTTTCCAAGATCTAACAATTCATTTCATTTATATTGGTTCGTTATTTGTTCTCATCTAAAAATCATATGGGACTAAAACAGGGATTGACAGTTAATATACAGCTCTAAAAAGTTGTGCTTTGATATCGTCGAATGTGAGTTTATGCTCTTTCCTTCCCACTCTCCACATCTCCGCACATACCTAAGGTGCGTTATAGCGGTTGCAGTCAGTTCAGTGGTGCTGTAGTGATCGTTTTGGTAAACAGCGTGTAGTTAGTTCGAAATGAAAAAAAAAAGAAATATACAAATCAATATTTATATCATTAAAAAAAATATAGACGTATATGAGACACGTAGTACAAAGGCTTATTCTATTTTCGATCGTTGTAGTTGACCGATTTTATTTGTTTTAGAACCCTTAGCCTTTAGAGATCGTGCACTGGGGATTGCTATTGACCGTATAAATACATTTTACATTTAATACATAATTTATTTATTTTTATAATTTCAGCTTCACGCATGTACTGTCCAAAGTTTAAGCTCAATGCAAATGAGTGTACATCTTCTGATGTAATAGTCAACTGACAGTTGTCAGCATAAAAAAAAAACATCGTATTTATTAAATAATTCGAAAAACTTGAACAATAACAAATTATGTAATGTAAAATTTTATAGAATTGCCTGGATATTTAAAAATATGATCCGCTATTCTTATATCTGGGTATTAAAAGATCAGTTGAGGGATTAAAACCCAACAAATGGATTTTAAGGACACGCTCTCAATTTTCGCGCCTAAATTTCGGCATCGAGTCATACTACTAGACGTACATAGCTCACGCACACAGAGACAACTGATAACCAGGGGGACGCGTTACTCACTATAAACGACTTTGATACTTTTATAGAAAATATTATAGTTTTTTTGTATTATTGACATTACACTTTTGTTATATGTTATCTCATAGTGCGGGATCAAATTATCACTTTTCAAGGTCATAATAACGTCCATAAGAGCGTTATGTCCATACTTTCTTTCGGAAATAGGCCTATAAACCTGTACTGGATCTATTATACGCTCGGCCTAATAATACAATAAATAAAGTACATTATCATACTAAACTCGTGAGTGCAAAGTTGATGTTTTAAGTGACTATGTGTACTAGGATACTGCTACCATGATACACCTCCTGACCTGGCCCTTGCACAATAAAACCTTGATCGGACACTATGTGACTAGATGCTTGATAACCCACGACACGACAAATTTCCAGAAATCGACTATCTATTATTTTGACATACTGTGATACTACAAGAATTTTTCTCAAGTTCAGGTTTCTTACCTTGTTTTCCGTCAGCCGATAGTGCTATCAATTTTCATTAGTAATTAGTAAATGTACACAAATTCCAAAAAAATCATTAATACAAGGTTACGAAATTGCTGATATCGGATTGATATTTCACCGGTAAAACCAATTGAACACCATGAATTCCCTATGTGCATGTACGAGTACATATACAAACATAAATATGTCTTTTATACATACAGTGAGCGTTACGTTTCTGAGCTTATCAGATTTTTGCGAAAAAAAATATTGAAAGTAACTCAATAATAAGTAATTAAATACATTTCAATCATACATATCAATGGAAATGTCTATCTATCTGTTTGTCAGTGCACTTACTACTGCTAAAGTATAACACTTATGGTAAAATATTTAAAAAAAGCATAAAGGCATACTACAAGATAGCATTTAGTCTTTGTTTCATTAATTCGGCTTATTCTTTCAAAATATATTGTCAATCGAATGAAGTCATGAGTCAAGTATGAGAGAAAAGTAAGTATGTAATTAATGATCTCTGCCTCATTGAAAATCCTGGTTATTTTATAGAATACTAGCTGACCCGGGCAACTTCATCTGCGCTAAATCGGTTATTACCTGTTTCACTTGTACTTTTAATCGCCAAAAATTCTGAATAAACCTAGAACACGATTGCAGCGACATCTTCCGTTTTTAATTGTAAATCCGAACTATACAGAGACACACTCAAATATATACCCAGTTGGTATGTGAGAAATCTTTAACAATAAGCTTATAACCCGTTCGCAGCATCACCTACCGGGTTCAATTAAAATAAAAACTAATACATATATTGCCGTTAAATGTCT
This sequence comes from Antheraea mylitta, assembly GCA_014332785.1. Taxonomy (NCBI): domain Eukaryota; kingdom Metazoa; phylum Arthropoda; class Insecta; order Lepidoptera; family Saturniidae; genus Antheraea; species Antheraea mylitta. The sequence continues at coordinate 941,023 of JACEII010000054.1, read as the reverse complement.
TCCCACTATTGGCAATAAATTATTTTTTGCCGATTTCAATTACATTCCTTGTGATTAACTATTGAAAATATATATTTGCCAAAATAAACATTGTCTATAATACTGACAGATAATATATATATATATATATATATTATCTTTCTAACGTTGAAAAAAGTTCAAAATCGGATTGGTAGTACTAGGGATTCCTTGAATACAAAACGTTAAAAATATGAACTATGGCTTAAATGTTTACCTAACCTGTCTGTTATATATAGCACAAAGAAAATTAACCAAAATCCATCAAGAATTTCATTGAATACAAATATTTGTCCTTCGTCCGTTATCCTAAAGAACCCCTTGCCTTTTATGGGACAGTATCCTAGATGCAATCTTGTAATATTAGTTATCCCTGTGTCAAGTTTCGTCAAAATTGGTTCAGTACTTTTAGAGTGATACGTGTTCAGAGGGACAGATAGACAGACAGACAAAAATTGTACAAATATGCTTTTTAGCTTCTATACCGATAACAAATAATTACAACATAATAAATATAACAGTCTATCCCAACTAAAATTTTCAAAAAATATTTAATGTACATATTTGGGCTTGTTACAGTTTTATTATAGATTTTATATATAAATGTATAATAGGGGTCTGCTGTCGTGTGCACATCACGCGAAACCTATAGAGATCGATATTTTTTCAGACATTTTAAATACTGGATATTTATCTAAAAACATATTAAGATTTGTTTAGGTTTTAAGAAAGTACGATTTTTAAAAGCATTTCAGCAATGTGTGAAGTGGTGTAAGTGGTGTGATGCGTATGCGCAGGAGAAGTAAATGAATAACATTGTTTACAAAGAAATTTTGTAATCAAAATATATTTTATCTCGAGTTTTTTACATGTTATTCTACGTATATAAAATATATTGTTGTTATTATTATTATATAGTTAACAACCGAGACAAAGTCGCGAGTACCATCTAGTTTATAAGCACTACCTAACCTAAATATAAAATAAACATTTCAAAATTGGTTAGCTTTTAAAAATTATCAAGAAGTTTCGTGAAGTGTATAAGTACACGTATAGCGATGTATTTTTTTAAAGCAACCCGGTTTAAAGCGACGTAGACGCCCAGTCGCTAAGGCGCTCGAGCGCGGAATGAACTGTGTGCTTAGTGTGAGTTTGCAAAAATATACCGTATGACTTTACTATAGCGTTCACTGAGGTTACGGGAAATGTACCGAGACCCGAGTATATGCGAGTGTGAGTTCATTTTGTGTTGGCGATAGGATTTACGTTGACTCACTGTGAACAATGATTAGTTTCTTTTTATTATGTTGGCAATCTTAAACGTCATATGATACCCCGACCAAATTAAACAGTCTCTAAAAACTATAAATTCTTCAACAAAACGAGTCACATATCAATTTAGGCGGGTTACGTATGCAAACGCAGATTTGTTTACGTTTGATTCGTGAATGTTACATTTCTTTACAATTATTTATAATCTATACTTTTTAGACAAAATATGCTACGCTTATGTATACAAAATCAATAATTTCACTACACAAAATTGTAAAAATGTCGAAATTTTATTCAATTATATGAAACAGTAAGTATTTGAGGTTATTATATTTCGCGTAAAATTTTATTCTTTTATTGAATTTATTTTGTAATTATAGTGCTATTTATATATTTTAGACACGGAAACCTCATTAAGACCCAGCGACTTTAAGACACACTGAAGAGTTGGCTTCTTTAACTTTTAGAGATAAAGTGAACAAAAGGGCGAGAGAACACAAGAAGACTTGAAAAAACATAAAAATAAAATATGGAGAGAGCATTGCAGAGTTTAATACAGTGATGTCAAGATTATATGGAAATGAGATTGTAACAGGCTGGAATTAAGAAATAAATATTCAAACACAAGACTGAATTCTTTAGATTTATTAGAATCAATATTATAAAAATTAACAGTAAAAACTAGTTTTATTTCAATTATAATGTTATAATATAATACTTTCTATTTTAATATTGTTCTATTCTACATAATAACTGATCACTTAACAATCTTCTGCCAATTAAATATGAAGTGGTTCTTGTCTCCGTAGGAGTAGAAAATTTCATGATCAGGCTCACATCCTTCTTCCTATGGTACTATAATACCAAATATATCCATCATTTTATGTACGGTACAGTAAGCCTAAATTCATTATGCCATATTTTAACTGCTCACAATGAAAATCTGCTAGTTTCAAACATATTGGTTCTTTAGTATTGTACAAGCATTTTTCATAAATATTTCAGCCTCTGTATGCTTTCCTTCATGATTAGCTTCTGTTGTGTCAGGAGTGGTATGTAAAATTAGAATCATCAACAAGTGGGAAGCCAATCTCCTAAAAAAATAAACAATATTATTACTGTGAAAGAATACATTGATGTACAATATAAATAAAAAACACAATTATAGAATATTTGTCTACATACATCTTTTCCATGTATATAGGGGGATTAAAAATAATTGAATATTTTTATAAAAAAATAATGAAATTAAGTTTTCCTATTTCAATTACAAAGTATGTGGTGGTAGAACATACATGTTTTTCCGGTTTATTTGTTTATTGTAAGTAAAGCGCTGACAGTTTGTCATTACAAATACACTTATATTTCAAATACAGAAATACTGGATGTCTATGAGTGTTACCTATTCTAGGTACACCAATGTCAGAGTATGTATATATTAATATATATATTTTAGCAAAAGCCACACTATTTTTCCATGTTAGTCTAATAATTATATGGTTATATAGGTGACTATATTGTATCACATATCAGTGAGTCAATACCAAATTTCCCCTTAAATATATAATATAATATATAATATGGCTTTCATCAACCCAGTCATATATGAAATAGTTATTTGTAGGTTGTTTATGTCAATCTAATGCATATATTTTTTTAAGTTAACATAATATTTACCATTTATCCATTTAAGAGACTGGTAGTGTTTACAATAGTAATAAAGATGTTCATCTTCTTTAAGAGGTCCAAACACAATGAAATGACTACCATCAAAACAGCTAATCATAGCATTTACAATAAAACCTGAAAGAATTAATAAATATATTAATATATATGTTGATGCATATATACATCAATTATAGATACATAGTCTTGTTTAAATTGGAATATAGTTATATTATTTAGTAAGAATTGTGTCACCCTTCTCATAAGTTGTCTGTTTAAAGATATCAATTTGAAACAAATGGTAACTTTGCAAATAGTTTTCTTTATTATTGTAACCCTTGAATATACCATATGCATATGACTTGGTAAATAAACAAATACAAAGAAATTACTATGGATATATATGTTAGAATGTTAAATTTTAAATTTACATATTCCTTACAATGCTTTATTCATGAGAGTTTATTTGCTACCCCTATTAGCTCCCGATTGGATCTAGTCACAGGTGTATTGAGTATATTTTGTAGAGATCACGATTATTGCACTTATATGATAAAAAGTTCACTTATTAATATCAAGACTATTTACCTTTATTTCCAATGTAACTCGTAGTGATGAAGGCTTTATATTAGTTTCTCGTAAATTTTTTTGAACAAACACTATAATGTTTTCTTTGCGAAGTGGTACCTTTTCATAATATGAATCTCCATAGGATCGTCTAATGGATCATTGCTACTGCGAAGTTTTGTATGAACAATGGCCATATTATTTCTTATATCTTGTGCTTTCACTATTTCGAACATTTTCAAGGCAAAAAGTAACGTCCTTCTATATTATTTATGCTATAAAAATACTTTTACTCTACAAAGCTATACGTCTCACGACAAAATTCAAAGTGAAAAATGTACTAGTGACAATGTGAACATATCTACTTATGAAACGTCAAAGTGGCATATAATTGTAACTCGCACTCGCAAATAAGCATTTACGCGCCTCTACGTGCTCGCGTTTCGAACCTCGATATCAACAAAGTAAACATACAAAACTCGCACTCATAAACTATGTCTTACATGCGAGCAACCAGATGGCGCTTTTAAAATCCCATACAAACGGTAGTGAACGTCATCGCATCCGAGTGAGTACAAAAACTCACACTAAGCACACTGAGTGATTTCTTGTTCAACGTCGTTTTGTTAATCGAATCTAAATGAAGGAAATAAATTGCACCTTATTCTCTAACAGTTAAGATCTACATAACTCCGAAAAAGTGGTGAAATTTTGTTTAAAAGTTATTGATTATTTTTCTTAGATATGGTAAAGATATCTTAAATATTATTTCGATGCACTAAACTTGACTATATGAAGCATAAGGGTTTTTTTTATTTAAAAAAATGTAAATTTACTGAGATTTTGATGCCGAAAAGCAGGTTGTTTTGCGCGAGGGGACTACGGAGAATTGATTTTTTTAAATAAAAGTCTATTAATTTTAAAAGACCATCATCCATACGTCATTCTTAAAGGTTCAATGTATCTGTAGTTAGTTGTTATGTTTACCAAAATTCAATAGTTTTGTTGTAATTCTTACCGGAAAACAGTGAAAATTGACCTTTTTTGCCGTTTATTGCAATCGGCCAGTGTATACCTGTCAGCCGAGAGGCTTGCGAGCCGTCATAACAAGATAATGGATGCATCATTTAGCCACTTTTCTATGGTAGCAACCGTAGAAAATAATGTACAATAACCGTTTATGACGACATTGTTTAGAATAAAATACCGGTCATATTGACCAAGAACAAAGGTACCGGCTGAATGCTTCTATCTCGAAAATATCACCGGTTATTACGACTATTGGTTTTTAAAACTAAATAAGAGTAGTCCCTTCGATGTCGTTATAACAGATTTGGACTGTATTTGTAGTAACACTTCTTAGTTGTAAGGTATTTTTTTATTTTTTAGACGGCCATTAAAAATAGCAGACAGAAATTCGTATATAAGTCGCACCGGTGCGATGATGTAGTATTTATGCACACATACACTCACACACGCGTAAGGATGACACATAAATACACGCAAAAATTTTTTTTTAGATGGTAGTGCCCTACTGCTGCTATAACTGGTTTCAGCATGAATGGGTCGGCTGGTCCGGGGTAGTACCACCCCTCTCACAAAAAACTGACGTGAAGTAACAGTGCTTGCATTGTTGCGTTTCGTTCGGTCAGTGAAAGTGCCGGAGGTCCGCCTCCCTCCCTCTCCCTTCCCTCTTTTTCCCTTCCCCTTCCCCCTCTCCCCACCATCATAGGCTGGCACCGCACTTGCGACTCCTCTGGTGTTGCTAGTGTCTATGGACGGTGGTGATCACTTAACATCAGGTGACCCACCTGTTCGTTATGACATAAAAAAAAATCTTTGTACATCGCAAAAACATTTGCCAATTTCAAAGTGTCCAACTCAATAATTTTGTGTTAGCATTATATTTTTTTTAATACCAAGAATTGGTTCAATAAATATATCTCTTTTTCTACTACAGGACCATTATTACCAACCCTTATACACATTAATCGGTGCTGGCGTGAGAAGATTGAAAGACGCCCATCGCCTGGCTCAAAACGTTTTGCCGCTGAACGCCAAGTGGGTACAGGACTTCGCTGCGACAATCAACCCCAAAGAAAGCTACGTGAAGACAGCTCAGGGTCACGTTATACAGTATGAATATCTTATAATAGCTGTTGGGGTGAACAACGACTATTCCAAGGTAACTTTCCATTGTTTACGTCAACTCAAAATATAAATATTATTGTTGTCTATTTCCCGAGATCTTTTTTAATTTGTTGTCAATTGTCAACATTTGTTGTTTGAAAACTGTAGAACTAATGGTGCAGAGGTAATAAGCCACTTTGTTGAACTTAGAACCCGATTAGGCCTCCCACGGCAGCGGCTCAAGCCTAGGTTCGATCCCTCGGTAGGGAGCCCTCGAGTACGTTGCTTGCGCGATACGGTGACACACAAATATACATCACCGCTACAACACCACACGATCACCTCCACACACGTGCACGCCTACACGCTTACACATGAAAGTGGAGTGGTTTACTTTTTTTTTCCCTTATCGAACTGAAAAACTCTCAATTTTCCGATAATAAATATATGGAGGAGTTGTTGAGGCGTATATGCTTGGTACACATATACGTTTCAACAACTCATACATATATGAATAGTTAGCTAGGTTAGCTAAGATAGGTCGCGATTTTGCATGCAACAGGCAACAGCCAAGCCGAGGTGTGCCGTGCACCCTTGAGCTTGTTGCCAAAATAAAATCGGCTGAGTGCCTTAAGCGCTCGCCTTAGTAGTCCGGTGAAGCTGTTAAGACCTTGCTGGGTCAATAGCGTAGGCACTTCGAAAAAAAAAAAGTTGAACATAGACATCGTGAGTATGATTTCCAATTAATGACTGATTTTTGTGTCTTAACAATAATCATTAGTTCTA
>JACEII010000054.1:880232-934575 GCA_014332785.1 Antheraea mylitta | reverse complement strand
TATGTATGAAAATTGTATGGGAATGTATGAAATAAGAGTTAGTTTGTTTATATATTGTCAATATTTGTCATTTGCTTAGCGGTTAACAATAATCATCGGTTCTATGTTGGGTGTAAGATGTCTATACATATATGTATGGAAATTGTATGGCCGAAGGAAAAAATGTTCCTGTATAAAAAAATAAAGTCTAGAAATATTTTTTGTTGAGAAAACTTCTTTAGGCATTTTAAACAATGAACGATAGTAAACCGTCACGTTCAGGTCGATAACACTGAATCGTGTATACTCGGATACAGTTGTCATCAACCGCGCGTACTGTCCTGAAATCGAGTGAACTGTTCTTATTATTAGGCATTTTAATAACAAAATAATATACCTACTTCATATCTTATATATTTATACTGCACATAATTTTAAATTGGAAAATCAGAACTTTCACTCCTATCGTGTGGCCCTAAGTGTAGACCGACATTTTTTTCTTTCAACTGTTTGCAGATCCCAGGTTTAAAGGAAACACTAGACGACGAGAACAGCGGAGTATCTACTATATACGCACCAGAGTATTGCGAGAAGACTTGGCGAGACTTGCAGAGGTTTAAGGGAGGCGACGCGATATTCACATATCCGGACACGTTGATCAAATGTCCGGGGGCTCCACAGAAGATTGTCTATATGGCGGACTCCTACTTCACAAAGGTATCATTTATACCCCAGCACGTTCAAATTATCGCTTCGTAATGACAAAATCAGGTGCGAAATATTTTCAAACTAGCCCTCTATCTATGTAGATAAAATGTTGGAGGTCAGACATCATGTAAAAACTACTGAACAGATTTCTATCAATATTTTTTAGGTTTACTTCATCTATACATATAATAAGTACGTAAATCTAAAAAAAAATTGTTCCAGATGTCTGCCCATATAAAGTAAATTTCCAAAAAAAAAAAAGAATTAACAGACTTCAATATCAATCAAAAACCCATAACGCACTAAAAAGCGGAAAATAAATAGTTTATCAAATTAAATAAAGCATATGTGTGCTATCTAGAGATGTATTGGAAGTCGGTGCCTCTGTACCTATGTAGATGATATGATTTTCGGTTGGCACAGACCATAGGACCACACGGGAAGCATCAGCTATCAAATAAGTAAAGAATCATCAAAATTCGTTCACCCAGTCCAAAGTTATGAGGCAACAAACATAAAAAAAAAAAATACAGACAAATCGAGAACCTCCTTCTTTTTTTTAAGTCGGTTAAAAATACATTTCAATCATTTTTAGAAATGTCAAACTCAAACTACCCTCAAATTACATATTAATTAGGTAGAATAATTATATTTAAACTTTACAGAGCAACGTCCGTTCGAAAGCTAAAATAACCTATAACACGTGTCTGCCGGTGATCTTCGGAGTAAAGAAGTACGCGGATGAGCTCCTGAAGGTGGTGGAACGGAAGAAAATCAACGTGAATTATCAGACCGTGTTAAAAGAGATAAAACCTGATTCGAAGGAAGCTGTATTCTTTAATACGTCTGATAAGACTAAGGTGACATTTCTTTTGTCTTTCTCTTGCATTATTCTTATATTGTACTTTTGAATGATCTAGAAATATCGACCTTAATTAATATTGTTAAATAACATTAACATGGTGGCCCCCTTGTTAGAACTTTCTAGGGAGCTTTTGTAGCATCTCAGGATTCATGCACCGTGTTATTATTTTCCATCCACTTCACTTGTGCACGATAACTGAACTATATTACGTAAAATGCTGCCAATATAGAGTCAAATAATACGACATTATGAAAAAAATATAAAACCCACTTCATGACATTTTAGCGAGAGCTTTCAAAATTTGTATTTTCAGTATTAATGGTTTGGATTTATTGAAAAAGGAGACATATTTCCCTTAACGTTATTCTTTTTGCTTTAGCTATTTTACTATATATTTAGTTATAATATTATTACATTACACTTCTAAATATTAATATAACTTTACATCTATTTATGGATTTTAATATATAGAATAATTGTGTCAGATATCGGCATATTTTAGTCTAGAAACATGTTTTCATTTAAATTAATCTGATTTTTGTGACATTTTTACACTATTTTTTGCTCGAAAAAACTCACACTATATTTCCTAAAATCCCCTCTCTCTCCCAAGTGAGATTTTGTGACATTCTGCTAGACACCCCTCAATCTCCCATAATTCTCCACATAAGTAATGGACATCCCGATACTTTGGAAGTGAAAGTGTGAAATCGATATATGTGTGGTTATATTTCAATATAAGTTAAATCCACTTTTAGCCGTCTCTAATATGTTACGTTATTTTTCAAGATCTTCTATATAATATGGAAATATTAAAAAAAAAAACTAAAAACCTCATGAACTGCAAAATTTGAATTTCGTTCTCGGTGTATAAAAACTGGAAATCTTAAAATAATTAAACATGTGAACGATTAAAATTGTATTTAGCTCATTTCGTTTGTTTGTAACGACACATTTATTTGTAAAAAGATAAATGCAGGCAAAATCGCGGTGGGCAGCTAGTAATATAAACAATAAACTTTCCAGGAGATAACGATGCGTTACGATATGTTGCATGTTACTCCTCCAATGAAAACACCGGATTTTCTCCAAAACAATGAAGAGTTGGTGAACGATTTGGGCTACTTGGAAGTCGATAAATACACACTCCAACACGTCAAATATCCTAATATATACGGAATCGGCGATTGTACGAATACACCGAACAGTAAAACTGCTGCAGCTATAGGTCAGTGATGATTTACGCAGATATAACTAACAAACTAAAAAGCATAAAATCCTAAAATTTGAACCATAAGAAGAAAATTAAAATTTCTATCTGAATTGTGATCTTTGTTAAACTTACGTGTTCGAAAGAGAAATTTAGCTGTATGAATCTAATAATGATCATATTTTATCATACCTCATTGACGTTTCAGAAGTCAACAATTGTGTATTTTTTTAGGTAACGTGTTATACATAAACTACGTCGTACGAATTTTATGATTTCTGAAATCATCTTTATGACTTGTGATAGATTTGTAAAACACTTTGTGTCACATCATGTGGGTAATTTAGAAATTTATAGATGGAAACAACAATATCACAATTATTAATATGTCTCTTTCATAAGATTAACAATAAATCAATAAATTAAAAAATATTAAAACAAAACAAATGAATGATAAAAAATGCTTAAATAAATACTGAAATAAATTTTAATACAAATGTAGTCTTTGAATTCATTCAAAACATCAAAGACAGTGTTAGTCTTTCGGCCTATGTCAAAAGGAGCTGATGGTCGAAATCATTTGAGTGTGAAATAGCGCAAATGAGTCAAAATGTGTTACAAAAAAATCCAATAAATGTTGTAATAATTCCGAGAGGATTGTTAATACTTTTAAGTTTTTCGTTAGAGTTGCCCCATGATTCCTCTTCCCCCTAATCACTCGATGTTGCTCTTTTAAACACCTGTATCACGTTAATGTTTGACGTAATTTATGGGCCGTTCCTGATTATTCTTTCTTTGGTATTAGCCAATTGATGTGATTTGGTATTTTTTTAATTGTTTTTTTATTTTATTTTACTAACAGCTAAGCAAAGTTTAGTGGTGGAATGCAATCTGTTGAGTACGATGGAGAAAGACAAGCCGGAACATAAATACGACGGATACGGCGCGTGTCCTCTCGTCACTTCATATTATACCTGCATCGTCGCGGAGTTCTTATACGATGGAGTTGTCCATGAAACTTTACCTTTCAACCAGGTAACTTTGATCTATGTATATCAGAAAATAAGCTACCAACTCTTTATAAATTACATTTTATACTACAAATTTTAATACTATAGAAAGCAAATAGAACACGGGGTAACTTATTAAGTGTCCAGTGTAAACTAAATAAAAATTTATTAGACGCTTGAACACAGTTTATACGTCTTCAAAAAGTTGGATAAAAGTGCAGTAATTATCTACACACACACACACACACACACACGCACGCATGTACGCACGCACGCACGCACACACTAATATTTGTACTACTAACAATATGTGATTTATTAATAAAATTGTTTATTTTTTAGGCTAAAGAAAGAATAATAGCGTACTACATGAAGAGAGATTTGTTCCCGTTCCTTTATTGGCATTTCATGTTGAAGGGTTACTACCATGGTCCGGAGTTTGTCAGAAAAATTATTAACCCATTCGCTAAGTAAATCTATCGATAAGAAATATAATCGATTTACTAACAATACAACGACTACTTTCTGAAAATCTTTCTTCTAATCTTTATTGAGAATAGTTTAAAGATTTTTAAACATATGTATATTTTTATCGATATTATTATATTATTAATCGATATTTTTTTATCGATTAGTTAACTCAACTTTTTTGAGATATTTCGCCATGAAATAATTTAGCCTCATTATATTATTTAGATAAATACTAGTTTTTTTTAGTATTGGTCGACAATGTATCGATGAATCAGGAAGTTATTGTATCGTTGTTATGCGTTACGCTCCGCTGGCCAGTATATTGATATCGATTATTACCAGATATTCTTATTTTAATGATTCTTACCATTCTTCGATTGTAATTTAGTCATCACCGAGGGATATATTTTATCGAGACTCTCGTCGATAAAAATTGACAAGTCATTTTATCGAACCCGTATAAAATATATTTATTTTATGGAATATTTTTTTGTGTCACGATTAGGACTACTTTTGTCGCGTTTAAAGTAATTTATATTGGAATAAATTCTGTGCTGTAATTATTTAGTAAGTCGATGGTTTTTTATAAGTTATTTTAAAACTATTATGACGTTGTTTTTAAATCGAATAATATATCGTTTAGTTACTAATATGTTGATATATATTCTATTGGAGGTGGTAATATTAATTTTAATTATAGAGAGTGAAACTCCTATATTTTTATCGATTTAAAAATAGAATTAAAAACTGTATAAAAAATATTGAGACACGGTTAAAAATATATATTTTTACTAGAGTAATAACTCCGGGGAAGTTAATTAGAAAAATGTGATATTTTTAATATAAAAAAGTCGCCATGAAATTGATCAAATCAATATGTATTTTTTGCTCAAAATTTTTAAAATGTTTCAATGTTCGATGTGTGAATATTTTTTATTATAGTATATTATATTATTAAAGAGAGTAAACGACCAAATTATCTACGTGATATAACAACATAAAATTGACTATCAGTAAATTAATATACGACGTCTACATCATATATTTATAAGGAGGGTATATATATATAAACATCGTCAAATTTGTTTTTTTTATTTAACTAATTAATCCCTCTGGTCTTCGTGAGACTTTAATATATAGAGTTTCAGTTCAATAAAAAATAAGGTTAAGGTAAGGTTCATATAAAGTTGTAATGTGCTTCTTTGTCGCTCCTCGCTGTGATGTAACTACAGGCAGTGGGAGTAATCGCATCGATTGTGATCCATCTGGGACTGAAAATCCATTGAGAAAAGAGGATATACGTACATAAACATATAGACGAAACTTAAAAAGATTTTACTTTTATGGCGGGGGGATTGAAGGCTGAGAGGTGTTTGCTTAGAAAAATCAAAAAAACTATACTAATAAAAGAGGTAAAGTTTGTGAGTGTATGACGTTGTAGTGGGTAATCTCAGGAACTACTGGTCCGATTTGAAAAATTATTTCATTGTTATATAGCTCATTTATCGTGGAAGGTTATAGGCTATATATCATCACGCTAAGACCAATAGAAGCGGAGCACTAATGAAAAATGTTTCAAAAATCAGGCTTTTCTCCTCTTGAAAGCTTCCGCTGCATATTAGCATTAGCCTAAAGTAATTATTCTACGCGGACGAAGTCGCGGGCAGGGGCTAGTATTAGATATTTTTGTTTGAACTGACTGACGCTATTAGCTGGACGGGGCTTCACAGCTTCGCCGGAATAGCCTCATAAAACTGGAAAGTCATCGTTTTATGTTTACCGTTCCAGTTGCCATCCATATGGTCTAGGCTACTGTCCAGCCTCAAACTCCCCCTCCACTCCCCATGCCTCATTGCCAAAGTACCGTTGACATATTATCAATACGTACCCTAGAATAATCGATTTCATATTGCCCTGAATATTCATCTCATCATAATATTAAACTGTAAGAAACAAAATCGCGAAACGATCAAATTAGTTAGGTGATTAAAAAAATCAATTTGTGGTAAATTTTATAAAATACTTTATAATTTATTTCCTTGTATAGAAATGGGATTTTGCAATATACAATTTCGTGTCAAATGTTGATCCCAGTGCGTGTTAGTTATTTTCAATAAGAGGAAACCAAAGAGTGACAATATTGGAATAATAGGATTGACGAAACATTGGTAGTGTTTGACACTAACATGACGGTTAGACTCTTCGATATCGATCAGATATCGACGATCACTCGAAACGGTCTGCCGTCCCATAATGAAATTGTAACACGTCAGTAATGAATCATTCAAAGATAAAAAGTCGAAATTAAGTTTTTATAAGAACATGAAATGGTTATTTAATTTTAATATATAGAGTAAACTGTAACGAAGCTTAAGGGACCTAATTATTTTCCTTATACAGGCTGAATGTTTAGTCAATAGCAATATTTATAGAGTATACTCTGCATTCGATTCTCGTTCTAAATCAATAAAAAAATAGGTGCAAATACTATATTTGACCTTATTATCTAGAAAAATGAAATACTTATGATCAAAACTCTATTCGTCTATGTTAAAGCACAGCGTCAATGACCGCCGTCGGCTGAAGTGAAAGGCTAAGTAACAGAGGATAATCTTTCGAAGCATAAACAAAACAAGAATTTATTGTCTGTTTAACTATCGAAAGTTATTAATTCCGGGTCGCCCCTCACAGCTTTCGGTAATGGTCATTGCACCTAGGTTTGTAGCTATACTTTTGAAAGTCTTAGAATGACTTTAACTTAGGTTTTCTTTGTTGTTCATAAGTATCTGTTTTGATATTATTATTTTATCGGTTAAATGCATTAAATGTATCCTAGAATACAGCGAATGCTTCACCTTTTACCTGGTATAATATTTACGATGTATTTGAATTTTATTTCTAAAGTGCCATTCTTATCCATACGGTTTTCTTCTATGCGTATCTTTATTTTTTAAGTGTTATGTTACTTTTTATGACTATTTTTTTAAAGATTTGTTTATTTTTTCTTGAAGAATTAATCATATCATGATGTATGTATTATTACATTCGATTTTATTGATACGGACAAAATATTATATTTTAGAATAATAAAATGCTCGATTACGTTATTAGAAAGGAGTAAAAAAATGTATATTGAATGAAATTATTCTGAGAGTTATTCATATAATATGTAATAACATTCAATTTCATATAAATAAAATATTTTTTGTAATTTCCTCTTGTATTTTATTTATTTTTGTTACCTTATACAGAGTTGCTTAACTTAAGTACACTGTAAGAGCCACGCTAAAGCTATTACTGGTTTCAGTATGAATGGATCGGCTCGCCCCCGGTACTATCCTACAGCCACAGAAACACCGACGTGAAGTAACAGCGCTTGCATTGTTGCGTTTCGTTCGGTCGGTGAGAGCGCTGGAGGCCCACCTAGCCTCCCCTCGCCCCTCCCTCCTCTGTCCCTTTTCCCCAAACAGGCTGGCAACGCACTTGCGACTCCACTGGTGTTGCTAGTGTCTATGGACGGCGGTGATCACTTAACATCAGCTGACCCGCCTGTTGGTTTGCCTCCTTTGAGAAAAAAAATTTGCTTGTGTAGTGTTTATCAGAAGGAACTCGCTCTCAAGTGAACACACCAACAGGTACACTGCGACAGATTTGTAACCCAAGGGTGATAGCTTTCCGTGCGGAGTTAGAAAAACCCTATCACCATGTGATTACATTACGTCATTTTTCTTCACCGGATTCGAATCCACCTTTATCGACGCTGTGTACGAATACGCTATAAAATAATCCATCATCGCTTCAAAACATGAGAGACGTTCTATCCGGTATAGACTGGTCAGCCCAGCTCCTAGTCTTTCACGAGATCTCGGAAATCTTCGCGTACGACGAGGTCGCGAACGACCCAAAACAGGGCCTCATTCACGCGATCTCGAAATACCCCGCTATCGCGGCTATGATCCAACGGCTCGCGCGCGCCGCCTCGAAATAATAATACTATTTCTTAATATAAGATAGAATAAACTCGCGCATTTATGTTTATCTTCCCCTAAAATCGATAAATAATGTAGTTATTTTTAGTTCCCGGCGCCGCGCCGGTGCCGTTCGTTTAAACTGTAAATTCGATCTATTTCATTTTTCTGTGGCCGGCCACATCGCGAATCCCTGCCTCGTGTATCACGGGCAGAGAGCTCTCGTTTTTTATACCCGCACACTTTTTGCCGCGTTATCTTAGCAGCATCTTTGCTCCAGGCCACCCAGGTAGGCACAGAGATGTTGCTATCGCGAAACAGTACACACCACATCGATTATACACATATACAGATATTGAGACATGCACCTTACACATCTGGTGAAAGGGTTTACTTTTTTTCCCTTATCGATTTGAATCGAGTAGGTTTAGTTTGTCTCTTTCCGAATTACATGTTGTGTTTTTGTATCATGCCATTTTTAATTGTATGATCCAAAAATGGATACATGTATAGCTTAGCATAGTTTAGCTAGGTTCAGATCCGGTATTTTTAGCGGTAACAGTTCAAGCCGAGGTGCGCCGTGCGCCCTTGAGCATGTTACCAGAACAAAATCGGCTGAGTGCGCTTAAGCGCTCGCCTTAGTAGTCCGGTGAAGCTGTGAAGGCCCTAAATAAGGCCAATAGCGTAGTCACTTCGAGAAAAAAAAATGAGAGACGTAGTACAGTCTTACAGGTGTTACAATATAGCAATCGGAATATTGTCATGCCCTACCAGTGCAGGTAAAAGTGAACTCTATTTAAATCTAGTTGGTTCATTCAATCAATTCTAATCATTTTAGTCATGTTTCTGTTTTATGGCAAATTTTAGTGATGAAAATGACTCTCATATCTAGTAAATTATATAAAAATTATGTAAATATCGCAAGGTGTTTTTGTGAAGGAAACTTGTGTAAGAACAAATACACGTAAGTGCAGAAGTTATATATTAATACTACTTTTTGTCAGTGAGTTATTCTTCATAAGAATGGCTTTGTTAATATTGTTTCGTGATATTAGAATTAGGCTATTTTTAAGATATTTAAATTTTTATCGAAATTTTTGTCATCACTTAAATAACACTTTACCCGATTTAAAATTTTATTACGTAATAAAATAAACAGTCATTATTTTATGGAACAAATTTGTAATGCTTTATGTTTTCACTAAACCATAGCTAATCTTTTATGTATATAAGTTATACAAAACAATTTCGATTTTCAAATCTGCCAGACGTCCCGTGATGTATCATTTTTTTTTTCAATTTAATACATTGTAACTCAATTTTCTTGGTAATAAATGTAGTATCGTGAGAGTGCGTTACTTAACAAGAATTATTTCGCGCCTATACGAAGCGCTCGTCGCGTTGCTTTTTAATTCAACCATCAATACGTCTGTCTGTCAACTGTAATCTACTAAAGACTATTCCTATAATGCATTACCTAATTTGAAGGTAATTGATGGCAAAAGAAAAAAATATAGTTAGTTACTAAGAATGATTTGTTTTTATTGAATTGAATTGTTTTTAATGAATTATTTTCCTGGGCTTAATAATTACTAAGTTTTTTTTTTATGCGTTTTATAAAAGCAGTTTGTGCAGTTCCGCCTTTAATTTAAAACTACTTGCTTGTAACAAGTGTTAGGATATAAGACAATAGACACTTTCATCCGGGACGCGCAGGGAGGCTAGAGAGTAAAACGCTATACTTAATGAACAAATGTTTGTATCTGTGTAAGTTATAAACTTGTATTACATATGCATAAAAAAGGGCAGTCAGATCACACCTTCAGCATTTTTTTTCACTCCGCCGGTAACAACCGACACGAACTGTCGAGGCTACAAATCACCAAAAGTTAAATTGTATTGTTCCTATAATATGATTTCTTGAACTGAATGTGTTGGATTAATTTCATGCCATAGATGTAAAGTCGTCATAGTTGGCGGCGGCACAGGAGGTTGTAGTGTCGCTTGGAGACTTTCAAAGAAATTAAAACGAAATGATATAATCGTATTGGAACCCTCCAAGGTGAGTTATGTTGCATTTTGCTTCTTTGTATCCACTAGCCGTATTTACTTGTGTCCAAATTAGTGCAAAATACAGAGCTTTTTGGTATATCACACTAGTTACAGTGTAAGATTTTTGTAATTACAAGGCTTAACAGAGATATCAGATTAATAATGACATTATTTCGGTTTTTGAACTCCATTACGTAGATGTAAAAAAATACGAAGAAGAATAATTTTCGTACATTTTAAAGAACTAGGAATATGTTTACGTTTCATTCTACGATGTGTTATTCAAAGTTTATTGACTTTTTATATTAAGCGCGACAAAGGCGGTAAAATAATTATTATATGTATCATATTTGATAAAACAGATTATTATTAGATTATTTTAAAAATAAATAATGATATCTGTTGTGAATACAAGATGAATTCAAGAAGAAGCAGTAATTTTCCTGTGCCAAAAACTTTAACTAGGTACTTATATAATCTTTTAAAGTGTAATAATAATATTTGAAAAGAGTCTACTTTAAATGAATATTAATTAAAACAGAGAAAAAATATTTCTTTTATATTCCTGAACATGTACACGAAGACCATTGATCTATAAAACCCTATACATCAATGACAAAGACCGATTCTTGTACTACAATATAGACTTTTTGCTACGCATACTCAATAGGCTAAAGCGTTGCGTTTTCAGGTACATTACTATCAACCCCTATTCTCAATGGTAGCGGCAGGAGTTAATAATATAAATCAATGCTCGAAGCCTATGAGTTCTGTGTTACCGTCGACGGTGACTTGGATGGAAGATCACGCTGAGGATTTCGACCCATGCAATAGTATAGTTTACACAGCTTCAGGAAACATGATTACCTACGACTACATGGTTGTTGCTGTTGGATTGAAGAATGATTATGACATAGTTAATATAAGATTGATACTAAATCTTTGATATTATACAAAGACTTTGACTTTAAAAATCTTTAAAAAAAACTAAGATTTTTTTTAGGAAAGTAATAATTTCTCTCCTCTTCCATTAGTCCCATTTTTAATAAACAAGTGAAAATAATATCTAGTGTTCCTTCAGTATTTCCCAGAAGTGTTGAATACCAAAGTTACAATATAAAAGGCTGTGTTTAAAGTAGAAAGTGGTAGCGTATTCGGATATTCCGTCGAACGACGTATTTTTATATTCTAAAAATGTCAAAATTTCTAGTAAAGGAATACGTGTATCTAGATAATCTCAAAAATTTAACTAACGATGGTCTTTCACGCTTTTCACCGTTGTGCTCCGCACGACCTACCTTATATCGACGACGCGTCTCTAACGATAGATTGGTGGTATATATATTAAAATAATAATAAATATGGGTACACTAAAATATGTATACATATAACAGATTACAGGTTTAAAACAAGCACTAGACGATTGTAACAATCCCGTAGTAACAATATATTCCCCTGAATATTGTAAAAAATGTTGGGACTGCATCAGACAGTTTCAAGGGGGACATGCGCTGTTTACATTTCCAAAGCAAGCCGGCAAGTGTGCTGGTGCCGCACAGAAAATCATGTACCTCGCTGATGATTATTGGAGACAGGTAATCTTTCTTTTTATTGATAACTAGTCCATTCTTGATGTAGTAGTAGGAGGTAGCTACTTCTCCAAATACTAAGAGCGTTAAAAATGACGCTATTTATCACTGAGGCGCCCTCTTGGACTTGGGCATCTAGAGAAGTCACTTCTTCCGGTCTATGAGATGGAATACAACTGTTTTCTACTATAAGGTTTTTTGCTCCTTTTCAAAAATTGCTAACACTGGATCGCAAATTGATGGTTATACAACAAAGAAAAAATAGAAGGAATCTTTACTAATGAAAATTTAGAATGAACAGAATGTCTAATATGAAATAAACATTTAAAAGTACGGATAAAGATGTAAAGGTTTCTTAGCATAATTGGAAAATAAAGAACATCCTTATTCATCTTAAAGTCCGCCATCTCATTTTGCATTACAATTATAGACTTAAAGGGTTATTTCCTAGCCTAGTGCTATAAAATTATTCTTATTGCTTTTTCTTTTTCATTCGTCATTACTAAGTAAAATTTTTTTGAAGTAGTAAAAAAAAGTAAAAACATTGTTTTAGCGAAAAGTTCGCGACAACACTAATATTACGTATTTAACTGCTGGAAATATACTCTTCGGTGTCCATAAGTACGCTGCAGCATTATCCAAGGTGGCAGCTGCAAGAAAGATCACCATCAATTTTGGAGTTGACCTAGTTGAGGTTACAAAGAAAGGAGCTATGTTTGTTGATGCACGTGGTGAGGTCAGTACTGCTCTTTATATATAAATATTCCTTGGTAGAGTTCAATGGTGAAAATGTGAAATAGATATTTATATGATAGATAAGTTCCATTGCAATATATTCTAATATTTCTATTATTTTATTTATATTTCTATTATTAGTAGAGAAATACGAAAGGATTTTAAAAGTAGCCGTTGGAATAGTAATTGGTGTATATTATAAATCGAAAAAATATTTTTAACCACAAGGTACAATGCAACTAGACGTACAAAGCTTACAGTAATATCATGTTTGTACAAGGTTCATTAAAGATTTTCTCCATTGGTAATTCCGTGCGTACTTATGGCTAGGTGGGGCTTCAAAGCGAACAACAACTAAGCAGCTATGGCAGGGTTAAAATAATATATTCTTCACTATATATTGTTGATTCCACTCCATCTCTATTTAAATGATTACTAGGATACTTCTAATACTTACTATTCTTAGGCGTTTTATGAATCTGTAGCGTGCTGGCCATAAAAATTGTCTCTGGTCTTTTAGAAAAAACAGCGACATATTCGATGTCATATATATATACAAATTTTTCCTCGACAAAAAGAAGTGGATATTAAAAGTTTCGGTTGCAAAGTCAGTGTTTGATTTTATAATAATATCACATTGAACACGCCCCAAAAAATCTATTGAATTCGCTTCAGGAAACGGTTAAAAATACGAGTATATAATCATAGAGACTCTCCATGAAACAGACATCAAAGAACTTTCACTAAAATAATATCTTTCAAACCACCAGTGCATAACCCTTCCGTACAACTTACTCCACGTGACCCCACCCATGTCACTGCCGCCATGCGTCACTAAATGCAAGGAGCTCGTCTCATCTGAGGGTTACTTGAACGTCGATAAATACACACTGCAGCACATTAGACATCCTAATGTATTCGGTTTAGGCGATTGTACTAGCACACCGAATAGCAAGACCGCTGCGGCTATTGGTAAGAATGAAAATTAACTGGACAACCCTATTTTCTTCCCTTTACTTCATTTAATATTTGCTGATGTGTGGATCATCAAAGCTTTAACTTTATCTTCCATTACAAAGCATTTGCACTACAAATTCTGAGCTACATCTTCGGTTAAGTTTGAAGTTTTCAAATCATTCTTTGGACGTAATGAGATCAAATACCTAAGATCAAATTTTTACAGTTTATGTTCAACGATTTTAAATAAAAAAGGATAGACATATGTACGTGACGTATAGAAGGAAACAGACAGCCTAAATGAAAAATCAAGAGAATATTTCAATAGTTACTTTTAACTTTTTTGGTTTCGGTTAAGTAAAACTTACACAAACTCACAGAAGTTCCATTTTTATCTCGTATACTGAGTTGCTTCGGGCTATTTTTTCTTATCTCATTAGATTTTGTCCTGAATTAGGTCCGCAAAGCTACGTGTTAGCGCAAAATTTATTAAACGTCATGTCTGGAAAGGATCCAGTAGTCAAGTACGATGGATATGCTGCTTGCCCCTTACTTACATCGTACAAGAAAGGTATTTTGGCTGAATTCCTGTACGAAAAGAAAATCAAGGAGACTTTTCCCTTCGATCAGGTATATTCTTCCTACTCTTCTCTTCTCTTCCTCTTTATAGAAGATTCTTACTATCATTGACAAGACGATAATATTATTATGATATTCATTTAATTTTTATTAATTTGGTTTTTATACAAGAAATAATATATTTGTTTCAGAGTAAAGAGCGACAGCTATTGTCATACGTAATAAGGAATATTTTTCCATACATATACTGGAATAAGCTTATCAGGGGTACGTGGAATGGACCGGCTACATTACGTAAAATTATAAATCCGTTTGGAAAATAAATTTCAAATAATAAAAAAACAACAACATTTAATTCAAACTTATTAAACGATTCTTACATCACATCTTTTCTTTTTAAGCTTTAGAAACTACGAAAAAACTTGATATGTGTATATTTATTTATAGTTGTTTACTTATAACAAATATTGCATTTCACAGAATAACTTTATGTACAACAACTACTCTATTGACCAGACGACCGTACTAATGACCTAGTTTTTCTACTAACATTGTGTTCATACAATGAATCCATATTAATTTATTACGGAACAATATTATTCAAACATTTTGTTAAAAATTTAAAACATCTTATTGATCTGACATTAAAAAAGAAATTAAAAAGATTATACATATATATATACGTACGTATTTGTTTTTTAATACAAAAAGAATGTTGAAATTTCTATAAATAAAATAATTTACAAAAATAACCTAAAAAATTACATAACATTTTTCGAGATTAGCAGTCATGTCATTTATATATAATCTCATATTCCTGTGTCTAATTACTGTAAGACCATTCTGTCAGGTTTAAATATTAAGTTGTGTTAGGGTAGTGGAGTATTTAAAACATTACGCTTTATTAAATGCTGCGAATTGTTCTTTTTGAGTTCCATTTGAACTTCTAGTGTCGAATGCACTCTGTCGCTTTCTTTTCATCGCTCCTTGTTTAATCCTGTATTTATTCCGAGTCTTCACAAGATATATAGACAGAGCTATAGCTATAAGAAGAGATACGATAATGCATCCTGCTAATATTAAGGTTAAGGGGCTAACTCTTGACCATGAGATGCTTGAGTTCTCCATCTGAAACACGATATTTGTATGTGTATTATGTTTTCTTTTTGGTAAAGCTATATATATTTCAGATATTATCACGCAGATACATCGTTATCAAAATTTAGTAATACATTGGTCGTCACAGAATCGGTATACCCGATTCAGAAACGACGGCTTAATATTACTCGGGTGAGCAAAGCAGCGGTACGAAATCAATAATTCAGAGTTTAACTAGCTATATTTTAAAGTAGAAGAATTGTTATTTCTTATTTATTTATATATGATACAACAAGAATCAGAGTAACCTAACTGCTTATCTTCTTTTTATGTAAATAGCGGAACATAAAATAGTCTCTTTTCTCATCTGTGTGACAGGTTTTTGTTATCTATTGGGTAATGACAAACTTTACAATAAAATTATCAATAAAAAAAAAAATTCAATAAACAAACTTCAATCAAGTCTCTATCCGCGATATCTCACGAGTTTTATACCCACTAATCTACAACATTTATACCGTTGTCGCAAAAGACCTAGAAAGAAGAAAGTAATATTGAAATCTAGAGAATTAATTATAATCGAATTTCGACCAATGCACGACTTTTTAACGAAATGTGCATATTTACAAAACAACAAAATTCGAGTATTAAATGGCCTGTTCGCCTGTATATTTCCTATATTATTATTGCGAAGTTTCACAGTTTTGGTTCATCGGAATGATCACATCCATTTATAGATCTAGTATCAAACTTTTGCCTATTCCATATAGGGTTACTTCACACGTTCGGTGATCAAAAATAAGGTCGGCGTTATTAAAGAAAGGAATCGTTTTGAGTTCATCGTATTCGTATCCATAACACTTTGTCACGAGCTCGAACACCCTAAAAATTGACACCGTTTTTTTCGTAATCTTGACACAGAGATAATTTGTAACTATAACCCTCCATTGGTGGGTTAGCGTATGGTCGGGTCACTTACAAATATTGGAAAAACTAACACATTACCTTTATAGGTAAATAAAGTATTGACAAAAGTATGTGTTCCACTCATAAATGAGGTAATATAATATATGGTTAAGTAGAAAAACTTCAGTCAATATTGCAAGTCTGGATATATCGAATAGAAATCAAGACTAGGTACAAGATACGGGTGTTCTCTGGTAATTAATTAAATAGTTGGATGTTACCAACCACTTTATTGCACAGTATTATATCGATTCTTTCTTAGGGAAACATAATCCACCATAATATTTGCGTTAGTAATACTGACCATGTAGGAACCGTGCGGTCCAGATCGCAGATAGACATCGCTACACATCACCTGATCCGTCCAATTGTACCAGTGGACAAGGCGGAGTCCTTCGAACGCGCGAGGTGATCCACACCTATAAAAGAATCATTAATACATGCTTCTATACGATATTTTCATTTATTTGTATTGTTTCAAAAATATTGCATTATTATGTGCTTGTTCATGCTAAACGGCCTGAATGAATAAGTTGAGCGTGCTGCGAATATTTTTTTTCGAACTGACTACGCTATTGGTCTAGTAAGGCCTTCGCAGCTTCACCTGACTACTAAGGCGAGCGCTTAAGGCACACAGCCGATTTTCTTTAGGTAACTAGCGCAAGGGTGCACGCACACCTCGGCTTGGGCAGTTACCAATTTCCTGATCTAACCTAGCTAAACTATTCTAAGCTATTCATAAATATATTTATTTGTGCATCATACGTTTGAAATTGTATGATTCACAAATGTTTACATGTGTATCTGAAAGGCGTGTTGTAAAACCGCAGATTTTTTTGGGCAAAATGATGAATTGTAAATATGTCACGTTGAGGTTTCAAGTAAATTCATCCATAGTTTTATTGGTTGCTGGATACATTTCAGTTTACTACTTATGACGGTCAATCCTCTGTACAAACTTATGATGGAATCTAGACCGTCTTATTCTATCTTATGACAATTCGAATTCACTCTTATTAAATTACAAAATTTCGCCAGAGTAAAACGCCGTAATTGTCGTGATCTCAACATTTGTTTATCTAGTCAATTCCAGTCATCACATACCGCATGGGATCTCATATTGCAATGTGATCTTTGCATGTATGCTTTTGTTGCAAATTCTATTTTAAACACTAATACGAAATCAACTATAAGTTATTTTACTTTGGAAACATTGTTATAAAATTCATATTCGTCCATAAAGGTGTTAAATAGCGGAGATGGAAAGTGATGAAACCATAGCACGGTGGAAGGGCTTTTTCTAATACCACCATCCTCAAGTTGAAAACCTGTCGCCAAGCATATGTTAGTGTGTT
Organism: Antheraea mylitta; assembly: GCA_014332785.1. NCBI lineage: Eukaryota > Metazoa > Arthropoda > Insecta > Lepidoptera > Saturniidae > Antheraea > Antheraea mylitta. The sequence goes on along the minus strand of JACEII010000054.1, from coordinate 917,033 downwards.
CAGTCAGCTGCACTTGAAAGCAAGCTTTTTTTTTCGAAATGACTACGCTATTGACCCAGCAAGGTCTTAACAGCTTCACCGGACTACCCTTGAAAGCAAGCCTCCTCTAGGATTGGCGTGTTTACAGTAAAACAGTTTAAAACGGTATATACAAAAAAGAAAAAAGAATTATAGTACATTTAATAATACATCTGATCGCATCTGAAGTCTGTCGAAACCCGTTCTATACATGCAGTTTATTCCAACTATAAATTTACCACAATAAAATCGATAGTTACATATAGAATAAACAACAGAGATTAAAAAAAAATAAAGGATACCTAAAGTCATCAAGTAGTACGGAATTTTTAGTTCTATACATTTGTGGCAGGAGTGATTCAATCATCCATTGCATGTCACAAGTGCAATGCCAAGGATTGTGTTGCAGATTAATACCGTCCGTCACAGTAGACCACTCCAACAAATTCTTCGATAAGAAGGTCAGGTTGTTTTTGCTTATGTCTAACTGTGGAAAATTATTGTTAATTTTAATACTATTTGAGGTTAATTTATTTACAATACTAGCTGTACCCGCGACTTCGTCCACGTAGAACCTTATATATAGAACAATGACTATTGAAGTTATCTGAATGTATAAAATCTAATAACTTATCTTTTGTTTTCGTCTCCGTATTTAAGTCGCGTTGTCTTTAGAACTACAGTAACCCGATTTTTTATGAAACAAAGACTAAATGTTACTCGAAGATATGCTTTATGGTCTTCTTAAACGTAGTAGATAATTTAGCAGTGATGCGTGTTCAAAGAAACAGACAAACATTTGTAAAGATGATTGAAATGTATTTTATTCCTTATTCCTAGACACCTACAGCATTTTTTTTACAAAACCCTAAAAAGTACAGACACGTTAAATTTACATTTTTATTATATGTATTTAATTAATAACATTTGAATGACGTAGTTAGTTGTCGGTAAATCGTGTTCGCTTGTCGGCTGCAGATCATTCACAAAAATCTTGTGGCGACATACATTTATTGGCTTGCCTTAACAATTTGTTGACTATAGCCTACACGCGTTTAAAAAAATAACTAGTCCGTCCTATTGTTTTCCGTATCATATAACTAGTGGCTCCAAAAAAAAATTTGTTTAATAAAAGCACGCTTGAAAGTGTTCTTTTAGTCCTAATTACTTCTATAAAAATATCTCTACTAAAGCAAAACTTAAATTAAAAAAGATATTTTATAATAAACTTTAAATTGTAGGGTTTATATTTCGCCTTTTTTAGATGATGTGTTTTCCAACTACTGGCCGAGTTGATAGCGTGTTGGGATACCACGTTGATCGACATAAGAAGAACCCTTTAGTGTGCTTTTTGTGAAGAAAAATATCGTGATTAAACCAGAGCCAGAGCATGGTGGTAGAACTTTTCTCTATTGCCTGGCTGCCTTCGTTTCATGGCTTTGTTCTGACAGTTGCATTTGAGAACCTATCCTACTCTAGGGTTAACGGGTTTACCATCTTGGACCACCTCATCATTTAGGTACAAATCAAACATAAATTGTGATAAAAATAATTAAACCTTACATTTGTTTAACCACAAATAACAGAACAACATAAAAAAGTGGGAATAAAATGGCTATAAAGGAACTAAAGGAAATAGAAATGTATAAAACAATGCTCTTACCATACATAACGAAGTTCCATCAAAAGCGCCATCCTTTATTTCACTCAATAATGGACAGTTTGATAGATACAGATTAAAACAATTGAGTTCATCTCCAGCACCATCTGATCCTCGTCCTACTACATTACTAAAACTCTTCTCATCGATTGTAGTTAACTTATTCAAATCATTCATATACAAATTCTTCAAGGCTAATATGTTTTTAAAATAAACCGATTCGATAGTGTTGCCATCTAAACGAAGTTCTTCTAAATTGGGTAAATATTGGGAATTTAAAACCTTTGGTATTTCCGTGATTAAATTGTAAGACAGATCCAAAGTAAACAGGTTGGGTAGCTTTTTCTCGATATTCATTTCTTTTATTTGATTACCGCCTATATTTAATACCTGAAAAAAAAATCTAGTTACTAGCAACATGCAATCATTATAAACCTAATTAATATTATATACTTTAAATAAACTTTGTACTAATAGATTAGACTTTTTTAAATTCTATTCTTTTTTATTATTATATTTCTTCTAGATTATTACTGCCATTGTCGTATAGGTAATAATATTACGGTTCCTAGAGATAATTTCAGTGTTGTGACAAAATGGTGGCCCCTTTGTTATAACTTTCCAGAGAATTTAAATATCATCTCACAATTCGTATTTGTTCCCATCCACTCATTATTTTATGGAATTATTTTATTAGTTATTGAAATCGTGAACATCTAGTAATTTTATAACTAATAACTAATTTTGCATTCTGACCTAGATATGCAATGTATGTATAGTACAAGTGTATATGCAAATATTTAGGCAATTAAATATAATAATTTTTAACTACATCATAAATAACTCATTTGTTCTATATTTCCGTTGTACAAACATGCCATCGTGATATTTCCATGTAAATAATTACTCACTTCTAAATTATCAAAGTTGACCGCACTTTCGTCATAAAAGTCAGACAGCCTGTTGTATGATAGATCTATGTATTTTATACCGCTTGGAAATTTCGGCCAGTGATATAACGTGTTGATCTTCAATGTAGCAATTTGCAAGGACGATGGCAGTCCGAATACAAATGTTATATTGTTTTGAGCGAGATTCAGTTCTATCAAATTGGTACACGTAAGGAATGAATCTTCTTCGACTATCTCTATAATATTGTTTGATAAATCAAGGAATTCTCTGAAACAAAAATAGTATTTTAGATTATTTTTTTAATTTTTGGAAACCAATCTCATAGATTATTACTGCCATTACAGAGTAGATAATAATATTACAAGCGTCTTCTTATAATTTCAGATTCAAGATGGTGGCTCGCTTGCTAGAACTTTCCACTGAGTTCTTGTTGTGTCTCAGAATTCAAGCTTTGTAGTATCCCATCCACTTCATTTGTGCACAATAACCATAATATATTACGTAAAACATCACGCTTATTACAAAATATAGAGGCAGGTAACATAGAACTATGAATAAAATATAAAATCTGCCGTAGTATGGATATACTAAGATCCCGTTAAAAACTTTACAGTTTGTAATAATTGGCAATATTTTATAAAATGTTATTTGAAGGAGCAAGGAATAAAAGTTGTTCTTAGAATAAACATGTTCTTAGATGTTCTATAACTTACAGAGTGTTATTCGGATGGAATGAGTCCTTTAAAATCGAACGTATTCTATTCCCGCTTAAATATAACCTCTTTAATCCTGTCAGAGCATCACTGTCTGTCGGCAAGAGGAGATCAGAGATACCATTCTTGCTCAAGTCCAAGTCTTCCAGTGCTATCATCGGATGAAGCGCTTCAATAGGAATACTCTTCAAATTATTACTCTGTAAATTTAACTTCTTTAAGCGTCGTAGAAATTTGAAATCTAATGGATTGAAATATGATATTTTGTTGTACGAAAGGTCTAGATCTTCTAATCCTTCGATGTTCGTGAATAAATCGGGTGTGAGTTCCGTGAGATCGTTTTGTGAGAATGACAATTTCTTCAAGTTCGGTACATCGCTAAAAGGATCCGGCCAATAGGTTTTTATCGCGTTGTTGCTAAATTTTAACGTTTCTACTTGCGAGTTCGGTGGCAATCTGTAATAAAAAATATAGTGTGAGTTCACACGCAGTAGAAGTGAAACTTAATATATACATTATTTTTTAAAATAATGAGATGAATATCTGTGGAGGTGGTAAATTTTGTAATATCTTTATACATATTAATAATGTTAATAAAACATTTTAAAAGTCTGGGAACAGAAAATAATGTGTTATATTTTTCTACGTTTCTCTCCCTCGCTCTCTGTCTCCTGCTCTTTGACAGCCTAAAACCTACACATTTATAACTATCTCTGTTTCGTCACATCACTTGAAAAATAATAATCTTAAGTCCACTTCTTAAATACAGTTTTATAGCTTTTTTAGCAACTGCTAAAAGAGACGTTATCACTTATAAACTCTAATTCTATATAATACAACTTATAAAGAATAGAATACCTCAGTGGCATCTCGTACATTAACGCATACCATGCCTACAGATAGTATACTTTGTTAATAATTAATGAGGCATGCTTCCGAACTAACAGGAAAAAATATATACACACGTCTTCACATTTAAATTATCTAATTAGTAGTTCTTAAATATTAATATGAATGCATTAATAAACAATTAATGTGAAAAATAGTTGGAATTCTTCTTGTATGTATGTATAATAAGCATGTAAATCAACGTGCCTGTACTTTATATATTTTTGTAAAAAAAAATCTTTTGATATTTTGGAATCTATACTAATATTATAAAGAGGTAAAGTTTGTGAGTTTGTGACGTTGTGATGTTGTGACGTTGTAAGGGGTAATCTCAGGAACTACTAGTCCGATTTGAATAATTCTTTCAGTATTATATTGCTCATTCATCGAGAATGGTTATAGGCTATATCATCACGCTGAGACCAATAGGAGCGGAGCACAGATGAAAAATATTTCAAAATCGGGATGTTTTTTCCTTTTGAGAACTGTTGCGTGTTAGTATATCTATTCCACGCGAACGAAGTCGCGGGCAGATACTAGTAAGTAATAAAATATATTTCAATCATTTTTAGGAATATTTGCCTGTCGGTTTCTTTGGCCAAGCGTCCCTGCTAAAGTACTCCGGTCACGATAAATACACGCCAAGAATATTATAAAGCATGTCATCGAGTAGCATTTAGTCTTTGTATAATTAAAGACGATCCACTCCATGGAAAGTTATTGTAAATTTAATTACGACGCGAATTAGACGCGATTTTATACAGAAAAAAAGTAACTATTGTTTCCGAGGAAAGGTCAAATCTTCACCAGATCACCAGTTTAGGTACTATTCTCACAATATCTACTAACTGGTACCTAGCCATGTGTGGGTTCATAAGTTATGGATGGTATATACACATTAACACGTCCGACAAAATTGAGCATCATAGAAAGAGTGTACATTCATCAACACCTCGGACACAGCGCTACATAAAATTGCTGACATATAACAAAAGAATATAAACCCTTTATGTACAGGAAACATATATCCGCACATGGAGATCCTCTTTTTCGGGGTGCCCCGGCTGTGTTTGTGGCTTAGGTCACTTGTTAACTTTTTTTTCTCGGTCTGTCTACGCTATTGACCTAGCAAGGTCTTAACAGCTTCACTACTCCTAAGGCGAGGGCATAAGGCATTCAGCCAATTTTGAATCTTGTTAATAAGACACTAGTCTACACTAAAACTATTTTTTTACGATTTTCTAGAGATTTTTACCGATTTTATAATTATTTTTCGACGCTGTTACGCTTAAAGCGGTTTTTTTTTTATTGTAGCACGGCAAAGTGACTGCACTTTGCCTGATGGTAAGTACAGTACAATCCAAAAATAATAGCGACCACCGATTGACACATTATCCATCGCCGGTCGCCAATATCATGCCGGCCTGTAAAAAGCTGGATATGCACAGGCTGATCCCGAAACGCGACCCGTAGAAGCGAATCACTATTACGGGCTTTTTCGCCATATACATGGTGGTTGCGACCCAGTCGGGCTGTAAAACCCTACCACCCGCTTGCGCCATTGCCTCGTTTGTTATTCAGCAGGGTGCACCACGTGCAGGTGAGGTTGGCTTGGGTGTCTCAAGTCTTATGATGTTATTCGACACCCCTTACACCCCTAATTCGACACCCCTTACACCCCATTCGACACCCCTTACACCCCATTCGACACCCCTTACACCCCTAATCGACACCCCTTACACCCCATTCGACACCCCTTTAATCGTACTACGTTTTTTGATAAACGGCAGCAATCGTGACATTCACAACGTTAAAATAAATTAGTGCGGAGATATATTCCATTTCATTTATAAAACTAATATAGAAAACATTTGTACTAACATATACTTAATAGAAATAAGGAACAACGTATAAAGTCGCGGACGGTTGTCAGTAATTTATATAATCGTGTAAAGATTGCCTACTTGTGTATATTTGCCGCGCATCCCACGGAGCGTTGATAGCGTGATAGCTCGCAACTCGGTCACTTCCTGCGTCGGCGTGATGGTTTGCAAAGTAAACTGACACGGTTCCTCGACCTCCTAGCGAAGTGATGGATGATGATGATAAACTATTTAACGAGATAAACTGGATATTGACCTTTTACCGCTCGGTAACAGGTGACAATGATACGGATGTCGTTTAAGACGATAAACTTTTCAATTATTCGTATGAAATAAAAGTCAAGCTTGACATCATTGCCGATATACATGAACGAATAGCTAGCTTAATTTAGTTTAGGCAGATTCGCGCTGTTGCATCCAACGTAACAGCCCAAGACGAGGTTCAGCCACTTTTGCACCCTTAAGCTTGTTGCCAAGAGACTAAGTGCCTTAAGCGCTCGTCTTAGTAACCCAGTGAAACTGTGAAAGTCCGTCGCGTTAGATCAATATAGTAGTAATTTCGAAACAAAAGTTTGAAGTCGACATTGCTAAAAGGTGGTCATTGGAAAATTTACCCACGATTTATTAGAATCTGTATACATATTTACTCATTTTTACTTAGGCAGTCTATACGCTTCCTTGAACATGTAGCGTTAGCCATAGGCCTATGCGTTAATAACCATTAACACGAAGTGTTGTAGATTGACTCGTGTCGTGCCTCACTTTGTTTTAAAGAGACTAAAAGAGACTAGTAGAGCAAAAGTGATCAAGTGTAATCAATAAGTCTCGTCTAATGGTTAGTACCTGGACAACCGAGCCTAGCTCGGTTCTTAAAGAACATTTTTAAATTAAAATAAACTGTTAGGTTTGCCTTATAAAATAAACATTTTTCACAAAAAAAAAATACCAAAAAATATATCTCTTCTGCTGTCACTCAGATTTGAACTGGGGTTACACGGATTTTCGAAGCAACTGATTTCCATCTGAGCTATTTTTCGAGCTATATTTAAACTCAATTAAAAAAGTTTTCTATGAATAAAATCTTGCTAGATCGATTTATCGTCTCCGAAACTATCTACATACTAAGTTTCACGGAAATAGCTGACGCCGTTTCCGAGATCCTGAATATATTCTCCTTGTATATTTTATTATATATACACATATATATTCTTCTTGTATATTTTATTATATATAGTGTATGTTATTGTTATTTTTGTATATTATATTATTTTTACAAATATAAAAATATACAAGAATTGCTCGTTTAAAGGTATTAGATAGGTTATAATATTGGATGTTATTGAAGTTATTCTGTCAAACAGTGTATGTATCTCTATAATTCTTATTTTTTGTTGTTTTATTACGACAATCGACAGCGTCGTTACGCATTAATTTACGATTTATTGAAATACAGCAGAACCTCGAATAGACAAACCTCTAGAACTTCAAGAAATAACCTGTTCCATTTCTCCACAGAGCCTAAAACCTCTATTACTTAAAATACCTAACATGTATAAATTAAACTAATAAATTCAGTATTGGCCCTCAGTTACTTATACAAATGTTTCGATGAGCTCTGTAACATAAATCGTCTGTCAACGAGTGAATTCGAATGAATGTACAAAACAAAGAAGTAATAAAAAGAGAAGCTGAACTCTTAAAGAAATGAGAATCTTGAGAAAATATGTTATATAAAAGATGAGAAATTGCTTAATTGCCTATTTTACACCAATGTTTATTTACGTGGTTCAAACATTGTCTAAACCAAAACGTCAGTGTTACCGACCCATAGTGAAAGAAAAAGCTCCAGAGTTCGTCAATTCACTGAAAATCCATAATCTTAAAGCTAGTAATGGCTGGTTAGAAACCTTCGAGAAACGGCATAATTTGGCTTTCAACAAAGTGTGCGGCGAAAGTGCGAGTTTAGCATAAACCCTTGATAAGTTAAAAACTTTATAACTTAAAATATTATGTATTTCCCTTGGATTTTAATTTATCGAGATTCTACTGCATATCGTAGTATAATGGGTTCCCACGGGTGTATTAACAAAAAAAAGAGACATGTCCCTGTCCAATAAACGTTATCAGTATGCGGAGCCCACAAGTTACATTTTGCAAGAACTTTGTTACAAATTCTTATATTATGAACTTTAGATATGCGTGGAAGCAATTTGCATGAAAAGAGGTACAACCATTTTTGTTGAAGTATTATTATGTATATATTATTTCAAAAGCTACTTATGTTTTTAGTATTTTTACATATATATTTACGTACATCGGTTATAACATAGTTGTTACGTGAAAGAAAGTTTTTATCTTAAACCGTTAGAGTCACTTTTTTGTCTTTTAAGTTTTATTTAGGAACAGAACACTTTCCAGTTTGTACGTAAAGTAGAGAAAAAAGTATAAAAATGAATTGGATGCGCTTCGTGACCGCAGTTATATTGAATTTCTACCGACGAGTCCGGGTTATATAACAGAAATGTAGCACGTGCTAGAAACTTGGACGATGCGGCTATTAAAATCGCTATGTTAATATCGTTTTTTCATCATACCACAAATTAAGCCATGGAAATAATAAATAAAGCCAAAAAGTATAACTATTGTGCGGGAGCTTTTGGCGGGATTTCAGTCTGTCATGTAGTGTATTTTATTCATTAATCTTGTGTTATTTGACTTTATATTGTGTAAAGTTGGTGGTATTTTATGTAATATGGTTAGTTTATTGAGACATGCTTATTCACGACAATTAGAACATTTTTGAAGATTATGAAGATAAAAAATGTCTAAAATATTATATAGAAGATTTGGCGCTTATACCTTTACACTTGGACATAAAAGAAAACAGACTAAAGAATACATAAGAACTAATTATATTGACAACTTCAGAATTGGCAAATGAAACGGCTTGAAAATTGCGATTAGAAGATTTGGCGTGTATGCCTTTACTTGAAAATAGAATAAAACTCACTACAGAATATACAAGAACAACATATATTGACAACTTCAGAATTGGCAGTATGGATTAATTCCTTCGCCTGTCCTATTGGACGAATATTATTACTACTACTTAATAATTGTGCAAAGAGATTCTAATAATTCTAAGAAATCAATAAATATGGCCACATTCATTTTGATTAAGCTGCTTGGTATTGTATTCTCTCAACTACAATAAGTATTCATTTGTGCTATTATGGAATATTGTTAAGTTTCTATCTTGCTAAAATAAATTATTCTACCAAAGGATTATTAAATAGACAAACTATACACTGTGTATGGAAACTGATAGATAACAGTGTAAGTGAGGTTTAATACTTGCATAAAAATATCGATAACAGTTTAGAGTTGTGCCAGCAACGTAAAACTTATCGATGTAATGTTATATCGATGCAATGTATTGAAAATTCTGGTAGTTTCTTTTTAATTCGATTTATCCTCGAGACAACAAATGAATTTTGTATCATAGGAAGATTTTCATAGTGTCGCAACGAAGTAATCCCTCTGTTTATGGCAAGCAGTACAATCTAAAGAAATCGGTGACCAAGAAGAGATCGGTGATTTGTTGCTGGTCATCACAGCCTTAGAACTTCTTGATCGCCGAATATATATTTACTGATCACAAAACTTCATGAATTAATAAGAGTTATTGTATCGATACTATCACCGTGTGTAGGATAGTCAACCTGTTGTAGTACAGAATCCGTTGATACCTATTAATTATTACTGACAGTAAATCCTAGAACGTGACACGCAAACGTTTTATTATGGCGTGTGTTTTCATTGAATTGTATGACTTAATAGATAATACCTACTAAATAGAGTAAAAAGACTAATCAATCTTTTATTACCTATCGTCGATTGATTAATTACGTTAATTGTCGCTGCGAGGCTTAATTTATATAAAGCAGTGCAGCGGCAAAAAAAATTGTAACCCTTAAGAATTTTAGTTACATACTTTTACTTTAGAATTACCTCTTTCGTAGAAGCAGATATAACTTTGAGTGCTCGTGAGCTCTATGGTCTAAATCTAGAACGGAAACTACCTCTCAAAAATCATGCATATTAAAAAATATATAATTATCTACTTCTTGATTAAAACACTGTATTGTGCTTGTCGACAATGTTTTATATGTTAAATTTGTAACTGACTATTATTATTAGCAATGTCACATATAATTTATGACGCACAGAATTATTATGATTATGAATACAATTTTAATGAAAACTGTTCTTTTTAAATTAATTTAAGCACTTTCCACTGGCTTTCCCCAAACATGTAACAAAGCAAACAAAGATAACACACACCACGCCCAGGTAAACAAAATCGCCCTTTATAAACCGTAACGCTATTAAAATCGTAAAGTTAATTAAGATAAGCATTCAAGGTAATTAAATAAATACAAGTTTATTTAAAAACATATATAGAAAAATCATATTACTAATGACTATTTTATTTTGTAATCAAAACTCACTTGCCAAGTGTTGTTAAAGCCATTCTTTCGAAAGCGGCGGAAATTTTCAAACCATTAGGGTTCGGCGGCCATTCGATCTTGTCCAAATCCCCAATGTCTTCAATTCTGTCCGATTCGTAACACTGTATATTCAATACTAAATGTGTCCTGTCGATATCCATTATTTCACTGCACGTACATAAACTACACACTTTTACGAGTCTGTTAACTTTTTCCGTGCTATCAAATAATAAATCTTGGCCATCTGTGCAATTGAAAATTAAAAAAAGAACTGTCAAAAAGAAAGGGCACATTTTTTCTATTTTTTTAATTTACGTTTGCGACACGGGCACATCTGAGTTATGCTAGTAATCGAGGTGGAATGATAAGATTCCTTATCGTTACGTCGCGATATCACCATTGGTTTATGTGTACATTGCTGAAAATGACGCATAGATAGAGATAGTGTTGGATTAATGAGAACTTGTTCATGATTCAGGACCTTCTGGTCGTGAAAATACTTTTCTTGAAGATGAATTTTCTTTGTATTCTGACTAATAGTTTTATTTTCCAATAAATAGAAACATAATATTCTTTGAATCATATTATTTCATATTTATCCTTATCAATATACATACAGACACAACACGTTATTTTTAATCATTAGTAATCCGAAAATTTGAAATACTATAATACATACTGAATACGCTTATTTAAAAGATTTGAAGTTTAATTCAAATTCTCATTTTAATAATCAAATACGCACAGTTATTGTGATCGAATACTATATTATAACTGGAAACTCAATCACCATTCGATGTAATTATTACATTAAACACAACGGAACGATATAACGAGTGAGCATCGTTACAAAATGATGTAATGAAAGACGTGTCGTGTGCCGGGACCCTACCGCAGACTGCACCTACGCGTATATCTATGCGAGTTCTCAAGTAGCAAACATTGACTACAAATAACACAACCTCGTTGGTACTCATCGTAATCTTTGTGAACGTATATAACGACAAATCATGAATTATATATAAGGTCACAAACAGAATATTAATTAAAAAATTAGTTTACATCATGAATTTAATATTTTAATTTAATTTTTGTCTACTCTACACAGCACACAAATACTAGTAAATACAATAAATAGTTTTATCTTATTAATAGAATGAACTGATAATTTCATTTGTGACTTTTATTAAGTCGAACATTTTATACTAACTTAATGTGTGATTTACAGCATATCAAAACATATTCTAAAATATGACAGATCATTTTAAAAACATCGGAGAACCATTAGGTAATCGGATATATGCTTAAAAGTAGACGCGTAATTATGTCTAGTACGGAAGGCTGCTTTCGGGACTTCATTCCGACGGTAACCGTATACACAGGCTGTTCACAAAACGTGACAGAATATATCAAAAGTATATATAAAATAAATTAGTGCAAATGAGGTAGTTTATACATCAATAAAAATATTAGCAGGAAATCACACGTGAAACCTTTGTCAATGTGAAATGATGATGACTCAGTGGGTTATAAACTTGAAATTTCAGCCATGGACAAATTCTCATCATAAGTTTTATTAAATTTAAGGGTGTCTTTAAAAAAACAAAACGACATACTGTTAGATTATTTATACATATAATAAGAATGTATATCTAACGTGCTTGTACTTTTTTATTTACGTGACAAAAAAATTGCAGGTGTCTAGGAATAACTAATAGAATATATTTCAATCATCTTTAGAAATGTCTGTCTGTTTGTATGAATACGTATCACTGCTAAAGCACTGGGTTCACAATAAAATCATAAAGCATATCCTCGAGAGTAACTTAGTGTAATTAAAATTGGTCCACTCTATCAAAAGTTATTGTAATTTTAATGACAACGCGGCGTAAGTACTAGAAAAAACTAGCTAAATAAATGGACCTAATACGGTCAGGTGACTTTATTAATCATTGTTGTTTACATAAGTTGCCACGCGAACGAAGTCACGGGCACAGCTAATTGTTAATATATCTTCGACAGCTACAATTCAAACTTCCGTTGGTGTCTCTACTACAGTTCACAAATTATTAGGTTAATAAAATGGTTGAGTAAAATTGAGAGGATTAAATATAATTATCAATATAATTATTGACTAAGTATTGGCAAAAAGCAAACCTAACCAGAGTAATAAAAAATCTTAAGAATAAAAATAACCTTAGTTTGTGCATTGTCGGTGTCTTTTTGTTAATGTGCTCTGCTCAATTGATCGAATTTACTTTTTCTAAAAATAATACTAATCATTATTATTAATGTTTTTACGGTACCGCGAGGTTCTGGTGTCATATTCTGTATGTTCCTTCTTTTTTATGAGATCGAATGCTGTAAGCATAATGTGAAGAAACATATATCCAGGCCGACATAAGAACGAGACTGGGAATAAATGTGTGTTTTAATTTGTTTTAGAATTGTCACCGTTGTTTTTAGTCTAGGTATGTATATTCCTCATTAACAGGTTTGATATTCTCACTTTCTCTATATTTTTATTACGAAAACATAAGATCTCTTAAAAACTTTTCATAGCTAAAACGTCAGTCGATATAATTTGTCTTTATTAAAGTCATTTTATTTATTTTACCGATACTTTTTGGACCAAAATGAATTATGAAAACGAATACTCATTTATACCAGTAACATAATAAAATACCAACACCCTGTGAAATTGGAATCTTCCTTTTGTTATACGACAACACTTCACAAGGTTAGTTAACAAAGGAAGCTACAAAATACTACGGCTACGGACTTCGGCGTTGCAATACTGTGTATGTATCACATGCAGAGTAATATGCCCGTGTAAAATACAAGGTGAACAAAATAAAACTGTAAATAATACTTTCGTTAACTAGCAACAACCACCTGCAACGCTTTAATTTCAATATAATACTGTTGGTAACCAACACATTCACACAGGTTAGTACGGAGGGATATTTTTAAAGTAGTTGGTGCCAGATACGAAATAATATAACCCGCCAAAAACTCATAATGATCTTTTACCCTTTCCTCTTCCACTTCCTCCTGTCATGTCAACTCAGTATTCTTACCTTCAAGTCGTGGTGTGACCGGTGGAATAATATTTCGAAGCCCGCTGGTTTGAACCCCGGCATGTACCAACGAATTTTTTGAAATTCGCGAATATTTCCAATTTAAATTGGTAACGTTATCGACTGACGATGAAGGAAAACATCGTGAAGAAACGGGAACCTGAGAAATGTTCTGTACTGTTTTGAACTGTGCATTTCTTAGTTTGAAATACCCAATAGGTCGTGGGCTGGCGTGGTGATTACGCCCATACCTTCCTTACAGGCATGGGCTTTCTACCTGGTCTCTTACAGGCTGATGATGATGATAACATCTTTTTTAACCATATCATTTTTCACTCTACTCCTATCCATCCACTTTCACAAATAAACTTTTCTAGTTCCATAAGAGTCTCATGACTCATGACGTCCCCATACTATGCTAACCTGTTACTTCTTAACTTCAAGGGCATTCGTGGGTCATATGTTACCCCAGACACTTTTTGACATTTCATCTATTCTATAATTATCCCATTCTTCACATCTTTGTCTACGCTACCGTAATGAACAGCAGGCTGGTTATGGCTATATGAGGAAAACTGGATGAACCGCCGATGCCGCAGTGCAAATGTTCAATTTTTGTTGTACTAATCTTTAAAATGTTTTTCAGTTTCTCTTCATAAATTGGCAAAAATGTAATAAGGATAGGATAGGATAATCAGGATGATGGTTAACTTATTTTCCTGTGTTCTTGTTATTCTCGAAAACGGGTTATCTAAAATAATAATCAAAGTTTATTATTATTTGTATGAATGTAGTTTACAGAATTGTACGTAGATGATTTTTCAGGAAAAACAACCAATTGAAAAATTTTTTGGGGCGTGTTCAATGTGATACTATGATAAAATCAAACACTGAATTTGCAACCGAAACTTTTAATATCCACTTCTTTTGTCGAGGAAAAATTTGTATGTATCTGTCATCGAATACGTCGCTGTTTTCAAAAAGGCCAGAGACAATTTTTATGGCCAGCACGCTACATATTGTTTTATTTGAGCAGCCTTATAGCAACAATAAAAATTCTTAAAATCGTTTACACTTAATTTTAACTCTAAGAAAGACGCATAAATAAATAATTTGAGAATCGATTGATGTTGGCTTGAGTTTACGATGAGACATATTTGACAAGAGTTGCTTCGAAATAACAGTGTTTAAAATCTTTCGTCGATTTTCTTTATTTAATTATAAAATGATGACCTCTCAAATATTTATAGTACTTACATCAAACTATGGAATCTTGGTTTATATTGTGAAAAAGATGAAAGCTTGAGAAAGGGACAAGAGGAGTGTCCTCGTCACCGAACAAGGATGTCAGTCTACTTACTTTCAATAAAATGACTATAACTCAGCCAATTTTTTAAATTTTAACCTATAATTTTATAAATTTTTTTCGAAGGTATAAAACAAAACAAAAATACTTAAATAGTTTTTGATCAATCATAGTTGCTATCCCCCTTAAGTTCCTATCGAGGTATTGCTGAAAATCTATTTCCTGATATGTCAATTCCGGCGCAAACAATATCTTTTCTTGAAAAATATATTCAAGCATATTCCTTGAAAAAAAAAATCATGAAATAAGAAAATATAGCGTAATATTTATTCGATAAAATATATAACAATATAAATACAATTCGTTTCTTATTCACTAGATAAATATTGTTTCACACTGTTAAATAAAATAAATAAAATAAAATAAACACTGTTTCATAATTACACGGCAATGATAAAATATACAAATTAAGCACACAATTATATAAATTTATTGAACAAAATCATAATTATTTTGATACTCTTGTAAAGCAACATCTTTATTTGTAGTTGTCTCTTGTAAAATTTGTTGCAAATTTCATATTAAAGTATATAGCAATAGAATTAATACATAATAAAATCATCACTAAAAGATAAACAATAGACGTATACAGGCCCGGATTTAGAGGCAACGAAAAGGCTTCAGCCGCGGTGTCCCACAGGAAAAGCCCTCATAATATAAGTTTTTAATTGTTTTATATAAGAAAATATTACACCCGTTAAAGACTAAGGTATTCACAAAGAACTTTTGCAATACATATCATATTCAAATTAAAAACTATGCATATAAAAAGACTTACTTTTTTTCATAAGTTCTCTCAACCTGTAAATCCGGCCCTGGACACATCAAATATTTAAAGTAACAATAGGGAGTTTTTGGCGGGATTTTAGTCTGTCATGTAGTGGATTTTATATTTTATTCATAATCTTGTGTTATTTGACTATATATTGTGTAAAGTTGGTGGTGTTTTACGTAATATATTTAGTTTATTATTCATAAGTGAAGTGAATGGAAAATAATAACACGGAGCATGAAATTCTGAGATGCCACAAAAACTCCCTGGAAGGTTCTAGCAAGGGATCCACCATCTTGTTAGAATATGATTTCACACGATGCTTAATATTGGAATGATCGCACGAAGTTTGTGATATTATTGACCACGTGACAATGGTAGTAATAATCGGAAAGATTGATTGCCAAAAATAAAGTTATAAAAAAAAAAAGTAACAATAGGTTATTCATACGACAAAATTATCAAAAAATACATGATCTCGACATATAATCTAAGCAAGCGACAAATATTTGATTGACTTATGTAGTTCCTGTAACATTTTCCTGTAGATAAGCTATGAAAAGTACGTTTTTTAATAAATATTTTTTGTTTAATCTGTGATTATTAATGTTATGTTTTTTACAATCGTACAATGTAAATATGCATTTCGAATAATAAAGGACACTTTATAAGATAATGATTTAATTTGACATATATTCTATTATTTCATTCACATATACAGAAACTGAGTATAATGTAATTTTTATCTTTATGTTCAAATATATTTTTAATAAATAAATTAAGAAATCACATCGCATGACGTCACAGCTTCTAAAACAATGTTCTGACGTTTACACTTTGATATATTTATATCGAAGCAAAACATTACACATTGTTTAAAATGGTGTAATCCCATGACAGTCATCGTGTGTTTTAATGGGAATATTTAAGAATAAATTCTTTATTATTGCAAACATTCCTAAAATTACCATAGGAAAATAAAATTAACAAAATAAAACGCAATCGTATATCAAAAGTGTTTTAAAAAAATGTCTACTTTATTATTATACATAAAGAAAGAAATATTAGACATTTTTTCTTAAACTATTTTAATTCGGACAATTAGAAATTACATTGAAAATATTCGTAATAGCTTGTGAAATCATAAAACAAAACGACCAGTGGTTAATTTATTTTATTATCAATAGATATATAAACTATTTTATTTCTTTTTAGTTGCCAGTTTTATTAATTTCATAAAAACAACTTCACACAGTTTCGCATTTTTGGGTAATAACAAATGAACTAGCCCCGAATTTATTCAACGCGTGGAATGTATAACTAAAATAAGTACATTGTATTCTTACGCATAAAACATAACATACTGTAATACATAAAAATTAGAACAATAAACTTTCTTTATTGCAAAATAATGCATTATTATAAGCAATATTTATGCATTAAAATTACAAAAATAATATCAGACGCCATGATACTTTAAATGCAATTTAATTACTTGATACATTACAATATTATATTTAAAAAAATCACAGACATCGTTTGACATGTCGTCTGTGGCTGCAAAGCCGCGTACATACGATCTCAGTCTTAATGTATATCAGGCAGGGAGTTCATCAAAATCGATAGAAAAGTCGATGTAACCACGAGACAAAGAACAATAGGGATGTGATAGAACATCCTTTCCATAAATTACAAATGTCGATAAAACTTTTATTTGCATGTACTTTATTTACTTTTGCTAGTCCCATACCTGCATGTACAGCCACGAAGTTTTGTCTTTGGTCGCAATATATTTTCGTCACGACATTAACGTCATGTGTTACGATAAACGCAACATGATAACTATATTTGCGATTTTTACATACATCAAACGAACTCGAAAGCACTTTTTTTTTCGAACTGACTACGCTATTGCTCTGAAGCTCCTTCACAGCTTCACCGGACTAGAAACGGTAATTTCGAATTGTTAATAAGGTAAAAGGTATACGAAATGTTATTCTGATTCTTTATCGGAATGATTTTGAGGTTAGTTTCTAGCGCGACAAGTAGACGAAGCTTCGTCATGCAGGTATGGGACGCACATGCATAAGTTGGAACCACGGTGTCACTTTTAACATGGCACGAAATAATTATCTGAAATTACATTCTCACAGAGCCAAATTTAAGACAAGACACTAAGGGGGTATCCAGCCTGCACAATGACTCTTTTTTCCACTTATTTTAATTCATAGAAAAAGATAACAAAGAGGAAAGCTCACATTTATGGTGCAGTTTTATAAAAAACGTAAAAACATGTTCGTTACTATTCATGGCCCTCTATTTAATTGTCGCCCTAAGATTTTTAACTTTTAAATCCGGCCCTGTATATGCAATATAATTCATATAGTTCCAATTACCGGGAATCGAATAACACTTATTAAAGAAATAAAGATACGCCAACTGGAAGAATATAACACAATTATCTTTAATAAAAATAACTGACTGACTGACTGACATATTAATGCACAGCCCACACTACCGGAATTGGTCAATAAAATTATGCATTCGGCTTCTATATACACTGTAGACGAGCTTTAGGGAAGGTTATTTTTTTAATACAAACCCTAAGGCGATAAGTGGATGAAAGTTTTTATGAAAATTCGTCATTTTTCCGTCAGCCCGTAAGTTATTCTTTTATATACATATTGATATCAGATAAAAAGCCTGAAATAATGAAGCCACTGCCAATTGCTAATATAATATGAAACAATTGTAATTATCTGATTTATTTAATTAGTCCAATCGACTATCGATATCGACTGAGGCACGGCCTATACACTTAGACTAGACTGATTGTTGTTGTAATTTGTTTGTATGACGTCATAGCGCATCGTGCTCCTTCAACAGGAAGTGTCCTACGAGCCTCTTCTGTATATCGGTTACGCCACCGTATATTTGAGTTCCGCGTGCATCTCTGTTCCATAAAACAATATTCCATTGAAATACCACCTGACGCATGTAACATTTTTATAATAAAATGGGTTTATTATATCATAAAAACAAAATGAAGTAACCGGCCTCATTCTGTGATTGTGCGCCATTACTATTTAACTCATATCTCGTTATAATAATCTAGAGAGTACTCTGAAAATTTACCTATAAGCTATTAGTAGTCTCGTAAAAATTGGTTTTGCCGTTTCGGAGCTTAGCTTTGACAAACAACATTTAAGTTTTATTTATATGTGTACATTCAAGTGACACTTGCAGTATTCTAAGATATGACACTTTATAGTCACATTTAATTATTATAATTAAAACGGATAATAAACCCTTTTATTTGCTTAAATTTCAAAAAAATATTCTTCGTTAGCTTCACTTTCATTTCACTTCCAATCCACACAACGGTCACTGACACTGTGCTTTAACATAGACGTTTAGAGGATTTAGTATAATTTTTGTATGCTTCTAGGTAATTCGGTCCAATATTAAGCAGTTAGTTTTTTATCTGATTTATAACGAGAATCGAGTGCAGAGTGTACTCCATAAATATTGCTACTCTCTAAACATTCGCCTGATATATGTGTCTATGTATATTATATACATGTACATGCACATATATATATTAATCTTCTACAAATATTGAAATCTATTATGTGTTTTCATAATACAAAACCTAATTCTCTCTTTCTATCTTCACTAACTCATACCTCCCTCTCAAATTCCGTTCGCCCAGCCTAGTCACACTTTTGATAACGCTGTCGTCCCACATTCACAAGCTTAATGCCCAAGTCAAGCGTGCGTAAAGAAGGTTTACTTAAAAAAAATGTGTTATAAATATAATAACCTGTAATGTCTTTCGGCGGGGTAGTGCGTGGAGAGCCCCCTGCCGCCCAGTATCTGCACGCAGTGGTCCGCGACGGCGGCCGCGTTCCTGCCGGCGATGTATTTCGCCATTGCACTGTTCTTAGTACTCACCTCGACAGCAGCCCTGTAGGTTGCCAGTCGAGCTGTCTCCACCAGGATGCACATGTCAGTAAGGCGGTCCTGCAACCACAGGATACGACATATGTATCGATTCGATTATGTAAGGTGGCCTTAGAATCCCATAATACAACATTTGTATCGATTAAATACTTTAAGACGACTCAAACCACAGGATACAACATTTGTATCGATTAGATAATGTAAAACGATCCTAGAACCACAGGACAAGACATTTGTAATGGTTAGATAATGTAAGACGGTCCTAAAACTACAAGACACGACATTTGTACTAAATAAAAGGTACCGCTTAGACAATGTAAAACAATGCTAGAACTACGGGATATAACATCTGTATCGATTAGATAATATAACGCGGCCCAAGAACCATAGGATACGTTATTTGTATTGCTTAGATAATATAAGGCAGTCCTAGAAATATAAGATACGACATTTGTACCGGTAAAACAAACTGCTGAAGTATTTTCTGATTTTATAAATAACAAACCATAAATAAATATTTTTCTCTATATCATTTTATACTATAGCGGTATGGATAGTGAAATAAACTCTATGGACACATTTTCTAACAATTTTATTATGATGTACATTCAGAATTCTCAATAAATAAACTGTAAACTGATAAGTGACATAGCAAAAATTAAAAAACGACATACTATCTTAAAACTTCTAGGAACAACGATAATATAGGTATATTTATTCATGCAACAAACATCGAGAAATTTTGATATTTGTTTTCTTATTCAAGACACGGACCTTGGAGCTTATATATTATTTAAGGTTACGATGCACCTGTTCTCCTAATACCTATTTGTACCCTACTGTTAAAGTTGGACCAAAAGTATATTGGACATAGTATAAAAAATATAAAACATATATATATAAAAAAACAAGTCACCAAGTTCCCAGCAATTGGGTTCTAAATTAAAACACAGTCCTTTTTAGTACCAGCAGGTATTCAAATTCAAACAATGATATAGATATTTGTGTCATTACATTTCAAAATGAGATAAATCAAATTTTAATCGTTCATACAACATTTTTCATTTTTTTAAGATTTCTAGTTTTTTTATGATATATTTTTTAAATTATATTACAATTTGCATGTACAAAGTGTGAAGAAGGTCTTTGAACGTCTAAAATTGAACTCAATTTGACTCATTTACTCGAGCCTTTTGAAAATATATCGATTCAGTGGATTTGATTTGCCCAACAGTTTACATTTTAAAAATATTAATTAATTCAATACTTATTTATATTGTGTACCTTAACAGATGGCAATCTGGCGAGGGATTTTCCAAAAGCAACTCGTTCCTTAGCGTAGCAGATTGCCGTGTCAAGAGCGGACTGTGCAATACCTGATAACCGTATAAAAATATACTAGAGTTAAGAATACGTATATGTAGACTGATTGATAATAATGTCTCTGCCCGAAGTATGAATAGTAATGCTAAATCCTTTCTACCTACTGTCATAGCGATATAGCTTAATGATAAATAGCTTATAAAATAACTCTTATACATTATTAATGATATATTCAAAATTAAATATAATTACTTTAAAGTATTAATTATAATGTCCATATGGAGAAGTAAATAATTCATTATTATAACAAAAACAAAGGCTAATCCCAAAGATAATAATTGACCCTGAAATGACAATTCTATTTTTAAATTTACATATATACAAATCTATTCATTTATTTATCTATTATTTTTATTTCTATTTCAGATAGTTATGAAAAAATATTTGTTCAGACGGTGATGGATTTATTATTTTTTGTTAAATGCTTAAATGCTCAATTAAAATTATATAAAATTAGAGACAAAGAAATCTGGAAAAAAAGTTGATTGAATAAGACCGTCTTGGAAAACTTTGTGGCTCGAAGGATCATCCCATATACTGCCATTAAAATTTGAATCTTAACCCTATGTTTTTAAATGTTTAAGCTAAGAACCGCTACGTTTCAATATAATCTTCTTTTATGTAATTTATAGGCTTTTGTGTTTGACCAAAACCTCATTTGATATTACAAGACGATGTAGTCTCAAGACAATAAGGACATAAAGCCTGCAGCGGGACTGACTTTCAAGCGCAGCTGCGAAATCAAACTAGCAGGAGGTTCCTAGCCAGGTGTTCTTAGAAAAAGACCTTTGGAAAGTTAACCATGGATGACCGAATAGTCTGGTGAAGGTGTTAAGACCTTGCTAGGTCAATAGCGTAGTCAGATCGAGAAAAAAAAATCGATGACCAGTCTTAAAATTAGACACACTTGTGTTTGTTAACATGTGACCTTTAGATGTATGTGATATTTTATTGCAGAAACGGAACTCACCGACGGCATGCGCTGCGATGCCGATCCTGCCCTGGTCCAGCTGTTCCATGGCTATCTTGAACCCCTCCCCGGGATTGCCCACGACATAGGAAGCCGGCACAGACACGTCCTCGAGCGTCACGTTGCATGCGGTCGCCGCCCTGAGGCAAACGCTTCAATTCTATTTTATGAGTTTCTTTTATTTCAGACGACGGCCGAATGCCCAAATATCATGTATGTTATGGGTTTGTTGAAGTAATATTTCTTTTGGAAGCGATTTGAATAGAATTGCGATATCGGATTTGATGTAAAAACGATAAGATTGGTACTTAATGTGAGACGGAATAACTGTAAATACCAAAAGTCTAGACAGATATAGAAAAACGACAGAGGATACGAAGACACATATACGAACGCGCAATATTAAGAAACTTAGTTGCATATAAAATTAGTAAAAATAGAACTTTGATACATTAAAAATTTCAACATATTCTTTAGTATTTTTTTTTTATTTATTACAAAAGATAAATATTCGGGTAGCGAACAATGGGATATATTAAAAATATATTGGGTAATATAATACAAATATAATTAGGTGTTTGTACTTTTTAATTTTTTTTACAAAGAATTGTTGAAGGTGTTTAGGAATAAGTAATAAGATACATTTAAATTATATTTCAAAATGTCTGTTTCTTTGCACATGCATCAGTGCTAAAGTACTGCGTTTATAATAAAACATAAGAAAATCACAAAGCATATCTTTGAGTAACATTTAGTCTTTGCTTCATTAAAATAGGTTTGGTCTATTAGTACTAGAGAAAAATAGACAATAATTAGGCTTAAATACATTCAGATGACTTTAAGTCACTTTTCTGTACATCAAATTCCACGCTGACAAAGTTGCGGCACAGCTAGTTAAAATATATTGGTTAATATATTAGTATTATGTAGGGATGTTAAAAAATTATCGATTTTTATTTAAATCGATTATTTTTTATTATAATCGATTTTTATTATCGATGTTAATATTAAAATTCATCGATTTTTAAAAAATCGATTATATAAATTACGCATTTAAATCGATTTTCATAAACATCTATACGACGGATGAAAAAAAAACTCAAAATAAGTTCATTATTATTTACAATTGAAGAGTGAGCATAGTGAGATAATATAGTTGTAAACAATTAAAATGTTTTCTAGCCGTAAAACACCTAAACGCGGCTGGCGAAAGTATTTTATAACGAAAAGGAATAATACCATAGTAATATGCATGTCCTGTTCGATAGAAAGAAAAATTTTGCTGTGAAACTACAAATTTAAAAAGAACATAGAATGAAAACATCCCTCTGCCTTACAAGTAACATGAGTTACCATATCTTATAATGATTGTGTGGTTCTTGTGACAGCCAAATACCGCTCTCTGTAAAATTAAAAATATCAATAAAACTAAAAAGGTCTGTCATGCGAGTACAATGTACTTCAACATGTTCACTAAAAATGTTTTATGGTAAACTCGACATCGATAAGTTTACAAAATTATAAATTATTTTGAAATTATTCATAAACAACATTTTAATTTTGTCAATCACACTATATTCATTGTTTTGAATTATAAAGTTAGAATTAATAATGCTGTCATTTTGTTAAGATGCTTATCATTTCATTTTTATTACGATATAATGTTTAATAGTACTGAAAATTTCTATGGTATTCAGTTTCTATATTCTTTACCTTGAAAGTTTAAAGGAACATTCACTTTTATTTTGTTTTGAACTGGTTATTTTTGATACGTGTCATTTTATTTGATTCTTAATCCAATAAATTGTTATTTTGAATCTTTAGGTTTATTATAGGAATATAGAAAGTATGTATATTTTTAAATATTATAAAAATCGATTTTTCGCTAAAATCGATTATTTATTTTCAATAAAAACGATATTTGACAAATCGATTATTATTGAAAAAAGAATCCAAAATCGTTTTTTTCCATTAATCTCACATCCCTAGTATTATGTAACTAAAATGTGAATGAACCTGTATATGCTATCAATTAGCGGTTTTTAGCGAGACTAGTATATAATCCGCGGTATGGTCATTGAATTGAACTTATCGTCACACAAAGTGCACTCGTTTTACGAGTTCGGGCAAGACAAATTAACATAATCATTAAAATTCTTCTACACAATTGCATTTTAAGAACTATTTAACATGAAAAGATCGTCTCAGAGCGTAACTAATTGTGTTAACTCATTGATTTTCTAATGTTAATTATACGCTTGTCGAATTTGTAGCTTCAAAAAGGGGCCACATTATGATCGAACGTTGGTCTTTCAATGTTGAAAAAAAAAATGTACTTGGAAAACAAATTAAATGCTAAAACCAAATATAGGTGACAGGAGTATTCCTTGATCGTTAATATATACTTGACAAAATTCAAGATTAAATTTATATTCTCTATTTAAGATTAAAAATCAATAATGAAAACATTTCGCAACTTGAGATATGATATCGTTAGTTAAAGCAAGAAGTATAGAACACAAAGATGACGTTCTTCAGACATTACTTTTCCATGTATTCTCAAGAGATAGCGCTTTACGGTTAAGTACATACAGGTTATTAATGTTTCATATTAGAAGCGTAAAGGATATTTAAAACTGTAGTCCGGTGACGCTGTGAAGACATTGCCAGGCCAATAGCGTAGACAGATCAAGAAAATTTTTTTTTACAATTTGTATTTAATCAGCAGGAAATGAATTTTAAATTATACAATATCCGAGTGTTTCTAAAAAGAATTATTATAACTTAACAATAATAATATCGGTTAGTAATGAAAATGGCCTCATCAATTGCAAAGGGTTAGTATATCATGCAGAGTGTTAAATGGGTTATTTATAAATATTTTCAAATACTTACCTCACACTCATGATCGGTTCCTTTCTTCCTCTGAATAAACCTTCAGTTTCCATCGGAATCAAAAAACCTGTGGGATTAAATCGTATTGCGTCATCGATATAAAGCACATACACACAAACTTCATAGTATAAAATCTATTTTTTTTTAATGTAGCACGGCAAAGTGACTGCACTATGCCTGATGGTAAGCACAGTTCAATCCAAAAATAATAGCGACCACCGACTGACACATTGTCCATCGCCGGTCGCCACTATCATGCCAGCCTGTAATAAGCTGGATATGCACAGGCTGCTCCCAAAACGCGACCCGTAGAAGCGAATCACTATTACGGGCTTTTTCACTATACACATGGGGGTTGCGACCCAGTCGGGCTGTAAAACCCTACTACCCCGCTTTCGCCATTGCCTCGTTCGTTATTCAGCAGGGTGCACCACGTGGAGGTGAGGTTGGCCTGGGTGTCTCAAGTCTTATGATGTTATTGGACACCCCTTACATCACTAAGTACCAAGTAGGTACTACCTACTCTGTGTACTAAGTCTATTTTAATTTGATTTTTTTTAATGCTTCTTCTTTTTCTTTTAACCAGTAACAAAAACAGCACAGAGAGAACATAGGAAATGCAACTTTACTTCTGTTTTAATAAAAATAAATCATCTTATTTACATATAAAATTTATTTTATAACATGCCTTGATGAATTTATATCGTTTCTTTTTAATTTACGTCGCTTTTTTAGCAGCATTGCGACTTAATTCAGTTTTACGTTTAATATCGTAGTGTATGATAATAAAAATTACATTACATTACAATAAAAAAGTCATTATTATTTATTTTATTTTTGACAATAAATTTTCTAGCAGGTTAATATTAGAAATAATCGAGTACCACATGTAGGTTACATTACAAAGTTCTGGCTAATCTATGCACCGTGGTATTATTTCTCATCCATTACATTTGTGAACAAGAACCAAACTATATCTCGTAAAACACTACCAATATTACAAAATATAGAGCCAAATAATACAAGATTGTAAATAAAATATAATAGACCCTACACGACATTTCGCGATCCCGCTAAAAGCTCAACTATAAATATTTTGTAGGTAGTAGAGCCACGTTGAAGTTATTATTGGTTTCAGTATGAATGGGTCGGCTCGTCCGGGGTAGCACCACCTTCTCACAGAAAACCGACGTGAAGTAACAGTGCTTGCATTGTTGCGTTTCGTTCGGTCAGTGAGAACGCCGGAGATCCACCTCCCCTCCCCTCTCCTCTCCTTTCCATCTCCCTTTTTCTCCATTCCCCCAAACACAGGCTGGCAACGCACTTGCGACTCCTCTGGGGTTGCTAGTGTCTATGGACGGCGGTGATCGCTTAACAACAAGTGACCCGCATGTTCGTTTGCCTCCTATATGTTTAAAAAAAAAAACGTCAAAAAGGGCTCTAAGTCTTTTACACAATTACGACGCAACATTAATACATTACACTTAAGTAAAGCCAGGAGTCGCTAATGTCTAGAAGTTATCACTCAGAATATTATCAAAAAAATCAAAATCAAAATATCCATTATTCAATTTAGGCCCTGAGAAAGTCAAAGCTACCACCGGTTCGGAAAACAACTCAGTCATCGAGAAGAACCGGCAAGAAACTCGATCTGGTTAATCTGTTCATATTAAATATTCTTACAAAACAGAATTAGTTACAACGTTTTTAATGGATGCACAGAGAGGAGCGTCATTTCCAGACATCACAATCGTTCACATAATGGTCCACTCTATTAAATTATCTTAACAGAAATATCAATTAAGGCTAACCCTACATAAAGTCGGATATGAGTAATAATCGTGTACTAACAGACTATCCCTTTGTGCTTGAGCTCGGGATTGAATGTGGCGAAGGTCACAGTCGCGGAACCCTCTATAGCGGAGGTAACCCAACTTTTCTTGCCGTTCAGCACCCAGCGGTCACCTTCCTCTCTCGCATGAGTCCTGATACTGGCCACATCCGTGCCAGCACCTAGAAAGTTCAACATAAAAAAACTATGTACAGCAGAACGCTGAATTATTTTGAATGTAATTTTCAACAAAGAAACAACGACAATACACATAACAGAAAAGAAAAATACGTCGATGCAAATTCAACATCTACGGATAAAAAATAATCAACTACCGCCAAAGTATTTGATTTAACCCTTCGCCTATTTTTTTTAGACTCAGATCTCAAAATGGCGGATCATGATTTTAATTGTTTTTAAATTTCATGACATCGTAAATTATAACTTTTATGGCTTAGTAAAAAAAGTCCGTACAAATGAAAAATAATTTTACGAATACATTTAAATTTAAAAAAAATAGAGCGGTCACAGGATGTCTGGCAGATGGGAAACATCAAAATTGTTCGTATCAAACAAATCTCAAATCCTCGAATTCTCCAATTACACTATAGGTATGAGTCAAAACACAAGAATATTTGTTCATGAAGTATTTACTATGAACAATTAATCCCCAGAACAGTTTTAGAAAATTTTTATTTTAACCACATGGTTTTAAATGAAATTTTTTATGATTTTTTATAAAAAAATCAATAAATAAAAAGCTATAAAAGATATTCTAATGAAACTTTCAGGATTTATAGTTTAATAGTTGTACTTTGATAAGATATATAAAAGTTTAAAATATTTTTTTTTTCATACTATTAACTTTTTAGTTAACAAATGAAAATTTCAATGACTTCTCCCTCAAAAAACAATTTTTTTTTCTCGATATTATGCATTAATCATTTAAGTAATAAAATCCGCAAAAAAAAAATTGGCAGTTCGCGATTAGATTAAACAAAAAAAAAATATTTATGATGGGCGGTGAGCGTTGTCGGTACCTTTTATTTTACTCAGTAATTGTAAGTAAGAAGCAATTCTTTATTTTTTTAATAAAAATAATGTTATTTAATCGATAATTTTACTAAAACACATTACATAAAATTAATTAATTAAATGTTTTTTTTTAAATTATTAAATAAACGAAGAAATTCAATAAATATAAATAAATAATAAATAATGTCTTTGGAAAAAAAATTGCACTCGAGTGATGTATTATCTAAAGCTTTATAATAATGATACTGTCGTGTATTTTAACCGACTTCGAAAAAGGAGGAGGTTCTATGTTCGGTTGTATGTCTTTTTTTAATGTATGTTAATCGATATCTCCGTCAATTGTGAACCGATTTTAATGTTTTTTTTTTTTTTTTTGTTTGATTCGGCTATACTCCAAGGTGTCCCATATAAATTTGAATAAAATATTCAACCCCTAAGGGGGTTAAATATCGTTTATTTGATTTTCACCCAGTTCGTGTCTACGTATTTTCGTGTACTTGAAACCGATTTCAACAATTTTATTTGAAATTTGATAACTGGGAATGGTGTTCTTGAAATAAAAAAAAAATCCAACCATAAGGGTTGAAAATAAAGGGATGAATAAAGCTTATATGAATAAATGAACTTCCCCATAAACTAATTTTAACGAAAACTTGTAACAACCTTTTCTAGTGATAAGAATATCATTTAATCAATCCTGATTTGATCATGAAAATTGAGAAATTAGAATGGAACTCCTTAACGGCTTACAGCAGCTATCTTGTGTTTGGGTACATATGTCTCGTTTTGACGAGGAATTACAAGTGGGGTTATGACTGTTGAGGCAATTTCCATGAAGCGGACATTAGGAAAGATGAGGTTCTGAAATTCGTTCACAATCAACCTAATTTGATCCGTTGGATCTAGTACGGTCTAATATCATGTTTGTTTGTCAAGTTATGAACTTCTGAAGAACAATTATTTCTATATCAAATTAAATCAGTTATGTACTCGAAAAATATCTAGTAGAATGAGGGTAAGCCACTTTATATTTTTCTTTATTCTTTTAGTCATTGTTCAGACCTCTCGGTATTATTATAAACATTACAGGTAGCCGCTTATATATAGGTAGTCTACTAGCTAGCCTAGCTACTAGAAGTCTAATTACCATAACTATGAACGAATTTCAGTTCTTCACCTTTATTTGTTGTCCACTTCACATAAAATACAACTGTTATCAAAAAGACCGCAGCTATGATCAAAGTAAGAGCGTAAGCGTAGCGGAAGTAGATTGAGATTCTTAAAACCACTAAACCTTACTTATTTTATAATTTATTAAAATCATATAACATATATTTATATACACTAAAAATGGAAAAATAAAAAAAATACAAACAAAATTAAACCGACTTCGATATCAAAAACTTATAAAGTACTGAATAATGAAAAATAAATACATTATTAAACTAATCAAATTAAAAAAAAAATATGAATTTTTGCGCTACCTAGAGATATATTGGAAATCGGTGCCAACCTGGGGATTAATTGTTCATAGTAAATACTCCATGAACAAATATTCATACCTGAATTTAATAACCAAGTGGAAAAGGGAGGGCCCACTTGACGTGTTCTGACTCGTATGCGAGCTCAGGAAAGAGAGATCAGTGGCACAGTCAATTGCGCATACCATCGTCGCGTCGTCGCCACGCCAACAATCAGGTTTACCCGCGCCTTTCACCCGCGTCTTTCACATCTACTACGCTAAGAATAATTTACATAGCTCTTGTCCCGTCTCCCTTGATAAATCTTTAGGATGTCATTATTGAAAACCTCCCTATGGGCGTCATATACAGTTTATTTTTTTTACGAACTAATCAACTGCATTGTTTAATCAAGTCTTTGAAATCTTACCACAGAGTTTGTAATGCTCTGAATGAAGTAAACAATGAAATGAATATAAAAGTAAATTAATCCAGATTTTGAGACATATTGGCATAGTCTAAGTTGCCTCAAGACGTCACGTTGCCTTCAAACCGTGTACAATTTACTCAATGTATCTTGACCTCAAAGAACATGCATTTATTTACGAACACAGAATATTGTTTAAAATTACTGCTTAGTACCTATTCGTAATTTTCACATGTTAAAGACGTAAAAATATTAGTAAATGAAACATATGGTTAATTATTCACTTATACCGTAATTTCGATAAAAAAAAATTGGCTTACTCGATTATTTTCTGTAACCTTAAAAATAAAAATATAACTTGCAGTTTTTTCGGTCAAGGCGTTCTGTGTAAGGAAAATGTGCTAACTATTATCATTTTTATGGAATCACAAGGTTTGCAACATTAAACAAGTGTGACTCCGTTCATTTACATAATATTATGTTAACATTCGGAACAAACGATTTTACAAATTTATTTGTTCACATAACCCATAGAGAATTCTACGCACAAACCGCGCCAAACTTTTTGGAAGCTCTGAACATATAGTTCCCATTCACACAAATTTAAGTATAAGTACGTATTATTTTAATGTAAATATTTTAATTATAATAACATCAAAACAACTGAAGGATGCCTAAATATTTAGATGTTAATGATAGATCTCTATATTGATATTGTAACTCTGTTTTGTACTCAGCTCTTAACTACATCTCACGTAAGCCCAACCTTAACACTCAGAGCGTCCAAAAAGATTGACTTGGACTAATACAAGTTGAAAAATGCGTTTCATTATCAGCTATATATTGAATAACTTATAACTTTATTCTGTGAATTAAATCAATTTAAAAGGTTGACTTTTAAGCTGGAGTTTCATTAAAGAATCAACATAGATTTTCTTAAAAAAATATTATATTCTACAAATTTACCTGGTTCACTCAAAGCGAAGCAACCGATATTTCCCCTGGCAAAACTCTTCAAAAATGTCTCCTTCTGCTCCGGTGTACCCTTCTCGTTAACCAGATTAGCGTAAAGGAAGTTGTGTATAGACACTATCATGCCGGTACTGGCGCAACCACGAGAAAGTTCCTCGACAGCTATCGCCAGGGACAAATAGTCAAGCCCTAGGCCTCCATATTCAGGGGAAACGCAAGCGCCCATGAGCCCTAGGTCGGTCAGCTTTTTGATCTAAAAATAAGGAAATGCTTATGAAGAAAGAGCTATGTTCCTGGACGCTGGGCAGAAGAATAGAAGACCATATGTCCAAGTAGGCCAAGTAATAAACACTAAGTAAAAAAAGGTTAAAAACATATCGACTCCTTGCAAATTACGACTATGTTAGCATCAATAACTATTAACCACCCTTATATCTGCTATAAAATAGTAATTTCTTTCTGTATTCTTGTTTAAAGAGTTTCATTGATAACATGCACCAGTATACGAGGATTCCCAACTCAGTTCTCAAGAAAAACGTATATGTAATAAACCTAGGATGGACCAGTGTCTCAGTTTAAGTTGGTGATCGGAAGGATATTCAGGAAGATATTGCATTTCTGTTTATTAATTGCCGTTCGTATCGTTTTGTACTTGTCTTACGATCTCAGTGATCAATTGCATTTACACCTAAAAATCATATTCTGTGTAAATATGAACTACTATATATAATATAATATAATATACTATATATACTATATTATATATATACATATAATAAAACTGTACCTAGGCCAAATCTGTACATTAAATATTTTTAGAAAATTATAATCGGGGTGGACTTAGCTATTGATATAGAAGCCAAAAATATTATATTTAAAATTCTTGTCTGGCTGTCTCTGTGTAAGCGTATAACTCTGAAAGTACTGAGCCAATTTTAACGAAATTTGACACAGTGATAACTAATATTATAAAGTAACATAAAACACAAGAGGTTCTCCAGAATAAGGGACAAAAGTCAAAAGTTCATAGTAAATGAAATGCTTGATAGATTTTGATAACATTTTTTTGGTCTACAGCAGACAGATTACCTAAAAATGTAAGTCTTTCATCTTTCTAAGCTTCTTAAGAATCCAATAACAAAAGAGATCCGATCGCTAGGTTCTGAAAGTATACTTTACAATTTCTTATAAAAACAACTACCTAAAAACCAAAATAGAAAATTTTATGGGAATAAAGTTTACTTTTTACAGCAATTTTAATTGATGAAGTTAATGCGAAATAAAATCAATAAGCCGGTAAAATTATTGCGTTGTAACTGTCGCTACTAGAATAGTTAACTGAAGCAAATGACGCAGAAACAACCGGTACAGTGTTGATTCTGATGTTTAAAGCGTATTTTTAAATGCTGAAATCCATCATAATAAACTCTGTGTATACGTTATAATAAAGCGATAAGCTATCATCCATGGCATTTATCAAATTCATTTAAATATTACATAACATTATCATGTTTGTGCCAAATGTCTTACAATTGCTTTCAAATCACGTATATATAGATGCGAAAATATATTTGTCGTGTAATCGCGCTAAAACTGTTAGCCAAATTAAAATAAAATTTAGCAGAGAATTTAATTCTCTTCTTACTTTTTAATATCAATATCTATTTTTACATTTTTATTATTTTGTAGGGGATAACAGATAGTATAATAATAATAGTTTCACACATTAAAGAAATACCACACTAACTCACGACGTATTGCCGGTTTCAAACGTCCCATAAGCCACTTACGTTTCCTAGCGATTTTTCCTTCATCACTAAACGATTTCGAACTAGTAAATATACACATTTCCGGTAAATTCTAACAATTTCAAATTTTAAATGTACTAACGTTGTTGTTTCTCCGATGTCTAATTTTAAGAAAGTGTTCCGGTTTTTTTCTCTCGAATTAACTACTCTATTGACCTTCAACGTCTTAACAGCTTCACCGGACTACTTTAGTACGTTAGTGTTGAGGACAAATGAGTCTTGTATGATTTCATGTCTTTGTCGAGGGCAAATTATTCTTGTATATTTCTATAATGGTCGCGAATCACGCATGTCGTATTCTACTTATATTGCAACTGTATGGATTTCACGTGTTGACGCTGGTTGTTGTTGGGATATAAAAGATTTATTTTATTTAAGCGGGGTGGTTTCTGGGGGATCGCTACAATGCAAACGGCCGGGTAGGGATATGAAAATAAATAGGACTCACCTTTGGGCTGGTTCTCACGGTCGTAGGAGGCCTCCTTCTCAATTAGTGACACTTTCGATCGCACCTTTGGTCTCTAGTATTCACAGTATTCGATAACGTTAAAATGCACAATTATAATATTCCGTCGCGGAGATGCGCGCGGTGGCCGTGAACTTGCGGAATTAACTGCCACGCCGGTGAGGGGAATGGGGGGAGGAAATAGGGCACTTGACGGATTAAGAGCAGGATGGGTATACCATTGTGAATTGTAACGTCTCCCACCATTTTAGCCTAAACATCCCCCCGGGCTTGACAGGATAAAGTCCTTCAAGATTTAATATAAAAATATTATATAAAACATTTAATTTTCGTTTAATCTATATAAATAACTAACAAAATTATTATTTAAAATTAATAAAATAAGCGATAGAGTAGTGGACTGTATTGAAAATATATTATTTATTATGCGTAATTCGGCAAAGGGAATACCTTCACCACAGGTCGGCGATAAATACCGGTTTTGGTTTTAACATCCACAACGCGCGGAATTCCATCCTTACCAGGATACGTTCGATCTATCACCCCTAAGGGCCAATCCAAAGGGGCACTGTTATCTGATTTAAGCAGCACAACATTTCCCGGTTGGACAGGTACACCACGAGCTAACCATTTAGCTCGCACCTGCAAGGTATTCAGGTATTCAATTTTCCACCTTTTCCAAAAGGACTGAACTAGATGGTCGACGACCCGTTTTCTTTGAAGAAGCGATACTTTTTCATGTGCTAGATCCTCTGCTGGTAACGACTTTAAAGGAGTCATAACCAAAAAATGCGCGGGAGTCAACGCTAGGGGTTCAGAGGGATCGCTACTTAATACTGATAGCGGACGCGAATTTAGAATCGCCTCTATTTGAGTTAGAACGGTGTTCATTTCTTCGGAAGTTAGTAATAATTTTCCTACTACTTTAGTGAGATGAGCTTTGACACTTTTAACGTTACTCTCTGCCAAACCATTGAAGTGAGGACTCAAAGGCGGGTGAAATTTGATTTCTATCCTGTTATCACGGGCCAAATTGGCGAATTTGTCTTTATATTCTTCAGACTCTAACATCTGGTAGATTCCGTCGAGATATGACTTAGCTCCGACGAAATTCGTCCCGTTGTCCGAATAAAGAACCGCCACTGGACCGCGTCTGGATATAAATCTTTTTAAAGCGTTTAAAAATGTCTCCGTACTTAAATCGGATGCTAATTCTAGATGAACTGCTTTGGTTACGAGGCAAACAAACAAGCATATGTAGGCTGTTGACGCTGGTTGTTGTTGGGATATAAAAGATTTATTTTATTTAAGCGGGGTGGTTTCTGGGGGATCGCTACAATGCAAACGGCCGGGTAGGGATATGAAAATAAATAGGACTCACCTTTGGGCTGGTTCTCACGGTCGTAGGAGGCCTCCTTCTCAATTAGTGACACTTTCGATCGCACCTTTGGTCTCTAGTATTCACAGTATTCGATAACGTTAAAATGCACAATTATAATATTCCGTCGCGGAGATGCGCGCGGTGGCCGTGAACTTGCGGAATTAACTGCCACGCCGGTGAGGGGGTTGGGGGGAGGAAATAGGGCACTTGACGGATTAAGAGCAGGATGGGTATACCATTGTGAATTGTAACGTCTCCCACCATTTTAGCCTAAACATCACGTGTAATTTGAATATGTTAAACATTGTATTTAATTATTATTATGATAACGTGTATAATAATAATTATTATTAAGATATCATGTACGGAACTCTATTATGAAAATATAAAAACAATATGTAAAATGTACGGTTAAGTGGTACCGCAATTATGGCGCGGACCACGTACTAATTGTAAGTACGAAATAATGTTAGGGTCGGGACGAATCGTGCCTCGTCACCGGCTCGTAATACACGATTAACTGTGAAGTGTATTGAAAATAAGGTTCACGAAAAATAAATTGTTGTTTTCTTGCCAACGCTAACAGATATATAATAGCCGAAAGTTACGGTTTCGTGCAGTTATTTTCTGAAAAATGTTACTTTCGGCTTCAGTTTCCGTTTCGGCCATAAATTGACCGGATCTTTGGTCTACCGAATCGAACTTTGTCCAATTCTCTTTATAGTTTTATTAATTTCAACCATTTTATCGTGATTTGTCTTAATTTGAAATCTAATTATAGCTAAGAAGTGTGTACGAGTTTAGATGTTGAACTATTACCGACATAGAAACCGTCCATTTAATTTAATGTTTTTGCTTTGGATGGTGAACAAGATGTATCGGAAGCTACATAAACCTTAAGATAACCTTTAAAGAAAAGACAAAGGCATATCTTATTGTATTGTTTCTATTTGAGATATAAACATAAAACAATTGATAATGATAAAACTGATAAATGTAAAGCCATTGACACTGTTTATTGTATCCTTGTATCGTGTGAAGATTACATAATCTTTTAGGTAAATTTGTCATGAGGGACAGACATGACAGTTATTAGAATATTGCTGTAATATTTATAAATACTAATTTATTTATTTTAAGTGGACAACAACAACACTAACATAATATTCTTGAATATGTATTACAGACATGCCAGTTATTAGAATGATTTGTGTTCCTAGTTATAGTCGTCAATCACAAAATTCTTATAGACAAGATAGATTTATGAATTTCACCTTGATGGTTTCCTACACTAACACCTTTGACTCAACACAGGACTCGAAGCTAAGTTGATATAGTGGGTGGCTGCACAGATTACCACTGAACCCGACTTTTGATTCCAAATTGAAAATCCAGAACTGGACACTTACTGATTAATTCCTGGCATAATAGAATTTTACCATGTTATCATTTTGACCACAAACACAAGTTATTAATCATGGTCATTACTATGCCAAGTAATACTCTTAAGTATTGGATAACAAATAATTAAAGACATTATTATTCTGCTATTCAGTATCTGTTTGATTGACAAGGATAATGCTTGGCAAATGCTACTGCAACGGGATGTTATGGTAATATGTGAACAAGCAAACACTATGCAACAACTAATAGCATGTCAGTTTGCACGCATTTAAAGTCACAATAGCAATCAAAAATATTTATTTCTTTGTCATCACAATCTCAAGTACAGCTGGCAGAAAACATCAACAGGCACTTAGTGACATTGGGAGTACCAGACTACCAGAAAAATTAAACCATTTTAATACACATCCATCTTAATATAAGCATTCATTTTTATCAACAATAGAACTAATAAACTATATTTGATAAATTCTCTCATATAATTGCATTGATAAAGGTAATGTTTCTTATCATTTAGTAATGTTATGTGTACATAACAATTTTTAACAACTTTTTTAAAATGCGGCCATATTGCAAAGATAAGTAAAAAAACGTCTGTAAGGTATTTGGAAAAAGGAGATTTATATTGAAAGATTTAAAATTTAATTACCATATACTTCTGCTGTTTTAATCTGTTATTAAAAATTTTATTTATTTATCATTAACTTTAACACTTACATTGTTACTAAGATTTACATTGTTACATTTACATTTATTTATTGGAACTTAGAACTTTAAATAATTTGCAGAATATGATAAATGACCGATATCAGCTGCATTAGTTATCCTGTGTCGCAGCCAATATCGGCCAGTTCCAGAGTAACATATTTCGTTCCTCAAATAAATAATGTGTGTACACACAATGTATGTGAAGTGTCATATACAGAAGAAGATAAATAAAATAGAACAAAAAATGCGTGTGTGTGTGTGTGTGTGTGTGTGTGTGTGTGTGTGTGTGTGTGTG